>PVJN01003189.1:0-105134 GCA_004026805.1 Lasiurus borealis | reverse complement strand
GGACTGTTAATTCTTAGGGGGAAAGGGGTGAAGGGTGTACAGGGAGAGACTGGACAAAAATCATACACCTATGGATGAGATCAATGGGAGGGAGCTAAGGGCAGAGGGAGGGTGGGAGCTGGGTGGAGGGGTGCTATGGAGGGGAAAAAAAAGAAACAAATGTAATAATCTGAATAATAAAGATTTAATTAAAAAAAAACATTTGCAAAAGCAGGCTGTTCATATGCAGTGTTAACATGTTTCTTATTGAATGTTCATAAAAGCACTATTATGAACTCCTATTGGTAAGCTTTGTTTACAAAGAAAATATTCCCATAAAATTCTGTTCGTGTTAGAACTAAAACACAAGATGAAAGGCGATGGATGAACTATATAGTGGTTCTTTAAGTCTGTGCCAAGGCCCCCCAGGACCTTTCAGGGGGCCCATAATAATAATACCAATAACACCTTTGTAAGTTTCACTGCCCCATGTGTATATAGTGATATTTCCTAAAGATTACATGACCTGTGATATTGCAACTGACTCATTCGACTGAGTGCAGAGGCAGATATAATATGAGAATATAGCTCTCTCTACTCTAGAACCAGACATTGAAGAGATTTATAAAACTGTAAAAAAATGCTATTCTCCTTTTTCATTGTTTGCATTTTAGAAAATAGTTATTTTTCATAAAATATACTAAAATAAAAATATGCTAAGTTATGGTTTAGTATTATTGTAAATAAATTAATAAGTAAATATTAAAAATATTTATGTTTTAATTTATAATATAGTAAATATTGATAGATACAACTTATACCTTAAAAGGCTCTTTGGGGGTCGTCATTTTTAATAGTATAATTTTCCTGAGTCCAAAAACTCTGAGGATAGCTGAACTATACAAATGGATGGGCATGTTACTGTCAACTGGAAACATTCTCCCCTAAAAAACATTCAAAACAATGTTTTAAAAAAGTGTGTTCCATGACTCAGAGGGGAGTTTTCCATATAGAAGCTTTTTGATTGGCTATCAGCTGGTTGCACCTGGGCTAGTTTCCATCTGCATTATCTTGAACATCCTCTATAGCTCCCTCTAGACAAACAAAGCGGAGGAGGGGTGTGGGGCCTTCAGGCCCACAACTTTTATTCTTGGAAAAGGCCTGCTCTGGGTCCTGGTCCTCCTCAAAGCTTTAGCAGCTCAAGGAAGTGCCTCCAAAGGGTTCCCGCTGTGTCTGCCTGCCTGTCTGAAACTCATATTATGTGAGTTCTCCTGAGAATAAAAACAACCATGTAAAATACATAGCCAATTTCTGGTGGCATAAGAATTTCCTGAGACATGTTTTAAATACAGAGATTCCAGGCCCCAATACATAACTAAGGAATCCACAGCACAGGGCTGAAAGGATATCCATCTCTTTGAAAGGCTCTCTCTGTTATCCTTCACAGTTTCCAGGAGGCAGGGATGGTGCAGGTTGCCCAGAAAAGAAAGCAGAGCGTGGAGTGCATCACTTCCACACAGGAGCACCATGCCCACAGCATAAGCCTGGAGATATAGGAGAGCCCCTGGCTGGGGCAGCACCCAACCTAGTGGTGGGGTCAGAGCTCAATAGGAAGCCCACATACTCAGGAACCCGGGCAAGGACTGGGTGCCATAGAGCCTTAAGTTCCAAATGGCGACTGAAGAAGACAAGAAAGAAAGGGGAATGAAGATAAGATATTATGGGAAGAGGGAGATCCCAGAAGCAAGGGCCCACGAGTGTTGAACTATCAACATTTTCCACCCACAAATTTGCTGAGAGCCAGCCCTAAGGTTTGGTATAGTGAGAGCCAATGCACACTTAATAAATACCCAAAAGGTGGCTCTGGTGAAGATGATCAGAAAATATAAATAGAGCCCTAGTTGGCTTGGCTCAGTGGACAGAGCGACAGCCTGTGGACTGAAGAATTGCCAGTTTGATTCTGATCAGGGGCATATGCCTGGGTTGCAGGCTCAATCCCCAGGTTGGGTGTGCAGGAGGCATCTGATCAATGATTCTCTGTCATCAATTGATGTTTCTATCTCTCTTTTCCTCTCCTTTCCTCTCTGAAATCAATAAAAATATTTTTTAAAGAAAATATAAACAGAATTTTATTTATTTATTTATTTATCTTAATAAATCTTTATTTTTCAGATTATTACTGCTGTTCCTCTTTTTTCCCCCCATAGCTCCCTTCCACCCGGTTCCCACCCCACCACATGCCCTTAGGCCTCCCCCACCCCAACTGTCGTCATCTATAGGTATATGATTTTTGTCCAGTCTCTTCCCGCACCCCCACATCCCTTTCCATGTTACATTATCTTCATATTTTTGGATTCTTTTTTCTTTTTACTTTTCCGGTTGTTTTTTTTTTTGTTTTTGTTTTTGTTTTGTTTTTTTTTTTGCTTCTTTGTATTTCAAATCTTTGACTTGATTCTTATGATCCTGTAGTCTGCTATTGGATCTCTGTATATTATTCTTTATTTCAGTCAGTGTATGCTTAATTTCTTTTTTTTTGCCTTAGATGAAATTGAACTTTATTATTTAGTTTCCATACTAGTTGAAAAAGATTTAGGTCAGATTCATCTGTTCCTATTTTTTTTTCAAAATAAGAGGGAATTTTAATTTAGCACAATGATGTTAATTTTTTTGTGAGATTTTCTTTTTATAGACACATAACCCAAAATGTGTGTATGATCTTTTTCTTAGGCTGTTTCAGAAGTTAGAGATATTGATTTAAAAAATATTACATATGTGTTGTATAGAAAATACTCTAGTAATCAGTGTGTTAGTACTTCACTGAATTTTTCAAATGTACTTTTTCTGTTCACCAGGTCTTTGCTATAGATTAGGAAGCTGTGATGAGATAACACTAATGAATGTGTTCTTGAGAGTAAGAACCAGAGCTTCTGCAAAGAGACTTGGTCATCTTTCTTACTGATGTGGCATTTAATAGCTAAGTGGACTGAAAGGCTTAGCTTTATCTCATTTCTGTGTATCTCTCTTTTTTTTTTAGTTAAATCTTTATTATTCAGATTATTACATTTTTTTCTCTTTTTCCCTTCCATAGCTTCCTTCCACCCAACTCTTGATCTCTCTGGTTACCCAGTCATTGTTTAATAGCATGTTGTTTAGTTGTTTAGTCTCCATGTGTTTGATTTTTTTATATTGTTATTGTAAGAGTTGATTTCCAGTTTTATGCTTGATATAATTTCTATCTTTTTAAATTTGAAGAGGATTTTCTTATGACCCAACATATGATCTAGCTTTGAAAATGACCCCTGTGCCTTGGAGAGGAATGTATATTCTGTGGCTTTGGGGTGAAATGTTCTGAAGATGTCAATTAAATCCATCTGGTCTAGTGAGTCATTTAGGATTGATGTTTCTTTGCTGATTTTTTGCTTAAAGGATTTGTCCAGTGGTGACAGGGGGTATTCAAGTCACCTACTTTGATTGTATTGCTGTCAATCTCACCCTTAATATCCTCCAGGAGTTTTTTGTATGTATTTAGGTACTCCCGTATTGGGTGCATATATGTTTACCAGAGTTATTTCTTCTTGTTGGATTGTTCCCTTGTTCCTTTTAGTATTATGAAGTGGCCTTCTTTATCTCCTGTTTATCCTTCACTTTGAGATTTAATTTGTCAGATATAAGTATTGCAACCCCAGTATTTTTTTTTTCACTTCCTTTTGCCTGAAATACCATCGTCCATCCCTTCACCCTCAATCTGTGTGCATCTCTTTTTCTGAGGTGGATTTCTTGTTGACAGCAGATATACGGATCATGTTTTCTTATCTGATCGGTTACCCTATTTCTTTTGATTGGAACATTTAGTCCGTTTACATTTAAAGTTATTATTGGTAGGTACTTATCTGTCGCCATTTTTAGTCTTTACCCTTGAGTTCCTTCTTCGCTTCCTCTTTCTTTTTATTACAGCAGACCCTTTAACATTTCTTGCATTGTTGTTTTGGTGGTAATATATTCCCTTAGCACTTTTTTGTCTGTGAAGCTCCTGATTTCACCTTCAATTTTGATTGAAAGCCTTGCAGGGTACAGTATTCTTGGGTTCACACTCTTCCTTTGCATGACTTTATATATTTCATTCCATTCCCTTCTGGCCTGATGAGTTTCTGTTGAGAAATCAGTTGCTAGTCTTATGGGGGTTCCTTTGTAGGTAACTTTCTCTTTCTCTCTGGCTGCTTTTAAGATTCTTACTTTGTCATTGGTGTTTGCCAATTTAATTATAATGTACCTCGGTGTCGGTTTTATGGGGTTCATTTTGCTTGGGACTCTGTGAGCTTCTTGGATTTGTGTGGATTTTTTCTTTTCTATATTAGAGAAGTTTTCTGTCATTATTTCTTCAAACAGGTTTTCTATTCCTTGCTCAGTTTCCGCTCTTTCTGGAACCCCAATTATGAGGATGTTGTTTTATTTCGTGTTTTCCAAAGTTCCCTTAGGCTCTCCTCTTGCTTTTTAATTTGCGGTCCTCTGCTTCTTCTAGTCTACTTTTAATGCTTTCTATTGAGTTCTTTATAGCAGTGATGTCATTTTTCATTCCTTCTTGATTATTCTGCATTTCTTCTTGGTTCTTCTTCATTACCTCTTGGCTCTTCTTCATTTCCTATTGTGTCTTCTTCATTTCCTATTGGCTCTTACTCACTTTGTCGATTTTGTCTTCCATTCTTTTCATCCACCTTATGATCATTTCTCTGAACTCTTTCTCTGGCAAGCTTATTTCTGCTTCGATTTTGTTTACTTCCTTTTCTGGTGATACCTGCCAAGATGAAAATGAGGAAAAAAGAAGAGAAAGAAGTGCCAAAATCAAATTGGGAGAAGGTATAAAATATAAATAAACAAATAATAAAATAAAATAAAATAATAAAAAGGAGAAGAAGAAGAAGAAGAAGAAGAAGAAAAGAGAAAGAGAAAAAAGAGGGAAAAGAAAGAGAATAAGAGAGAAAAGGGGAACAAAATATAGATGTGAGGAGAAAACTCCAATAGAACAGCCACTGATCCCAACAAATGCCAGCAACAAGTACTTGTAGATTAATACAAACTACAAATAACTAATATCAAGGGAGATGAGGAAAAAGAGAGGTAAAAAACGAACCAAAACAAAGCAAACAAAAAGCAAAATAAAACAGGTGGAATAAGCTAAAACAATCTCACAAAAAAAGTACAAAAAATCTATATAATCCCCATTCAGGCAAACAGCAACAAAAGGAAATAGAGAAAAACAATTTCTTGGATAGTGAAGACAAGAAGAGAGAGGTTTGTATGGACTTGGAGTATGGGGTTTGAAATTCGATATAGAAGTGGGGTGAAATTTTAACCAGGTAAAAAGAAAGAATAAGGAGAATCTAAAGTTGTAAAAGGGAAAGAGAAACAAGACAACAAAATGGGGAAAGTTAGGAAGAGAGTGTTGGCATAAAGGTATAGTTGAGATAGAGTAAAAGTATGCTAAAGGAAAGATGAAAATAGAATGTAGAACTTTAATCCAGAAGTAAAATATATAGAAAACAATATGACAATTTTTTTTCCAAAAAGGTAAAATAGTAGCAGTAATAATACTAGTTGAAAACAAAAATGTAATAGTTAAAAAGGTACAAATCAATTAAAGAGGAAATAAAAAAATAGTTTTTAATTAAAATATGCAAAAATTAAAATTAAAATTAAAAAGAAAAGATAAAGAAAAAAAATAGAATGGGCAGTAGTGGAGGTCATTCACTTCCACTATTATTCTGCTTGACACTCCTGTTTCCCAGTCAGGAGGGTACTGCAGTTTCCTGTGTTCCACTGCTGAGGTCTTAATCTCTTTATTCCTTTGTGGTTATGTGCGAATCACTTTGTGTTTCATCCACTAG
Source organism: Lasiurus borealis (assembly GCA_004026805.1). Lineage (NCBI taxonomy): Eukaryota > Metazoa > Chordata > Mammalia > Chiroptera > Vespertilionidae > Lasiurus > Lasiurus borealis. The sequence goes on along the minus strand of PVJN01003189.1, from coordinate 99,273 downwards.
GTGGCAGTGTTTGGGAACCGACCTCTGAAACTAAGCACAGGACCTCTCTAGGCTGTGCTTAGATGCTGCTACTCTGTGGTTCTCAATAATGGTTTGTGGGGATTCGAGCAGCCGGGACACTGTAATAACTGCCAGGCTATCCCTCTGCCTCAGATCAAAATGACCTGTTTTCTAGAGCTCCCCTCCGTCAACAGCTCCGAGAGTTTGCTTCCACACCTAGGGATCACACCCTGCCCCACATCTGCGGACCTCTCCAGAAGCAGCCTTCCTGCAGCCCGGGTCCCACAGTATGTGCATCTCTGCTCTGTGGGACAGGAGACCTCACCTTATCCCAGGCAAAATCTGACCTTTCCGTGTGCCGTGTGGAGCTCCTCTGAGTCCGTGTGTCTGCACCAATTGGAGGGTGGTGCTCTGGGTCCCATGGCTGCTTGGGGGGTGCCTCAGCTGCAGCTTTCAGACCGCCGCAGACATCCACCACCCTCTGCAAGATGGAGCAGTCTCTGCATTTGCGCCGGTGGTTCCGGGCAACAAAAACGCTGTGGTAGTGGGGCTGCCTGGTCAGGGAAGCCCCGTCCAGCAGTCCCCACCTTCTCTTGGAGGATAACTGACTTTTAACTTGCCAACCAACACTCCCAGTGCGACTCTCAGCTGCTCTCTCTTCCTCTGCCCAGCAACAAGGCTCCAGATGCATCTGTCTATTCTGCAGCCATTTTCGGATCTCTCTAACCATAGTTTTAAACTCTATATTCTCCATTTCTTTCATTTATGACCTATTTCTGTGTCTTCGTATTTTGGCTGCTTCCCTGAGTTGATAGAGTGGCTTTGTATGCTAGGTGTCCTATAGGGTCCAGTGGCTCAGCTTCCCAGTTACCTGAGGTAGACACTCTTAGTGCACCCCTTTGTGGGCTGTGTGCATAGTCTTGTTTTAGTTAAACCTTGTTTGTTGTTGGTATCACTGAGAGGAATTGATCTGCAGACCAATTGGCTCTGAGGATCAGTTGTGTCTACAATGGGGGAACTGCTGTACTGGAGACACCCTTATGAGGCAAGACTTGCTCCAGTGGGGTTTTGGTGCTCATTGAGTCTGCCCACTGAGTGTGTCCCTTATAAATCTGGATGGTCCCATTCTGACCACTGGGTACACTGGCTCTTGGATCTCCAAAAAGGTGCTAATTTAGCCTCTGCCTAAAGCCACCCAGCAGGAGCTATGGAGAGATCTGCAGATTTCTCTTCTTTGTTTGCGTTTTGGAGGTGCCCAGAAGAAGCCCAGCTGTGAAGCAATGCAAGCTGCTATAGAGCCTTGGGCCTTCTTTTGGGTGTTCTGTGTCTCTCTGATTCAGCTGCAGTTTCTTAGGTAATTTCAGATTTCAAAGGACCAGGCCATTTATATGCAAAAGCTCCTTTGCACAGCTTGGGTGGGGCGGGGTCTCAGAGCAGAACAAACAGCATTGGCTTTCCATCAGCCCTTCCCTAAGAGGCCCCAGGGTCTCAGTGTCCCTCAGTAATTACTGTAAGCACCTCTGAGAGAAAGCTGTCCTCGAGTTCTGCCCGAAGCCAGACAGTCCAGTTTCTCCTCCTATGAGTTTGGGTCCTCAGAGTCTCACCCGGAACTGCAGTTCAGAGCAGTCGGGAGCTTATTTCTCCCTCCTGATTGAAAAAGACAGTTGCATTCTCAGTTGCCAGCCCTTTCCATGCAAGCACCTCTGTACCTTTGCACTTCGCTTCCACAGCTTCTCTGAGTCTCAGTGTACTTTTCTCTTTTCTTCTAGTTGTAGAATATCCACTCAGCCAGCCTTCCTCTGGTTCTGGATGATATTCGTTTTGTCTTTTAGTTGTAGTTTTGAAGTGGTTGTGTGAGGCAGCAAGTTCAGGTGTTTACCTTTGCCACCATCTTGGTTTCTCTATAAACAGAATTTTAAAAGCATTCTCATAAACAAGACCTAGAAAGATCATAGAAATAAACTGTAATGTGGAAAATCAGAAGATCTAATGCCTTTTCACCTACAGAGTGAAAGAGAGCGTATCTGAATCTTCTTCCAACCTGGGGGTGCAGAAAAAAGGCCACAGAGGAAGAAGGCTCTAACCTGGTTACTTACCATCACCCAGTGCTGGGCACATTATAAAAAACCTCATCCACAAGTAACATTGAGGTGTTCCTAGCCTTTATTAATCTTTTATTTTTTTGAACAGTGATTCATTTAATATTAATCTTTTCTTGGATTTTAGTGCCTCAATTAGGATCAGTGAAACTTTGATGCAATATAGGTTAAGGTATAGTCAGAGGTTAAATCCTAACCCTCTCATCTTTTCAATCATCCTCCATTGCAAGTTTCTTCAAAGAAGAGTTGGACCAGGTTCCAGGTATCTGAATGCACTGTGAACATACCTGCCTGCTCACTGATGGTTAAGATAAACTACAGTATTGCATTTCAGCAAAGGCCTTAGGAATTTGAGAAAGATGGGAACTGGGTTAAATCTGATTTATTAAGATGATTTTTGTTTGCCTGAATATTTTCAATCCTTATTTATTTTTATTGAACAAATACGATTGTACTGCTCTAACAAGACTTACCCAAGTTTTGCAACACATTTACAAGTTGAAATCAGTATCATAAAGACCACTCTTTGTACCATGGACAGTTTTAACAACAAGCAGAGGAAGGAGAAACTCAACTTAGCTCAATCTTCAATAACTTTGCAAAGCTCTTTGCTTTCTTTGCCTTAACATTCCCCATTCTTCAGATAAGATAGGAAAAAACAAAGCTACGTACTTTGTACAGGAAGATCTTTCAGAAAATGGGCTGTAGGACTATGGAATACCTAATGTATAATTCCTTTTTCATTGTCTTACAGGTAAGGAAGAACTCCATTGTTTGTTTTTAAAAGATATAGGATACTCTTGACTATATCAGAGCCTGTGCTTTCAGCAGTAGCTAATTTGTAAGCATTCTGCATCATGTCCCATAAATACTTTTTTTTTCCCAAATCAATTCTTAGCATGCTTCACATATTTGTAAGAAATCACTAGTTTTTGTAAAAGTATGCAATAATAGTAACCCAATTGGTCAGGAATATCACTTCAGTCTGAATTACTTTTTTATTCATCTCATTGGATCGTTCACCTGGTAGGTTTTCGTGAAATAGCAGATCAAGGAATGTGTGCCAATGTCTGATATAGTAATGTAGTTGAATGTGATCTGAGGATGAAATCTTTAGTTTACTCAAAGAGCTTTCTCTAGGTTTCATATCACATGCTCAAAGCAGATGAGGCTGTACTAGTAATGCTATGAAGTGGTCTGCACTCCACAATTGCTCATCCTATAGACACTGAGGGACAGGCAGGACATGAGAACTACATGTTCTGTCTCTCCTGAGATCACTTCAGAGTTAGTTATATCTTTCCCAGAGTTTTAACATTTAATAGTGTTTTTTCTAAAATTGTATTTATTTTTTATTATTTATTTATATCTTAGACTTATTATTTTTCTAACCAGGCTTTGACTTATTCATTCACTCAACAAATATCTCTAAATATCTAACTATTCTGTTTTTGCTAGGCAGGTTAGATAGCTAGTAAGGCAGAAGGAGGGGGAGGATGGAGAGGAATTTATCTCACCTACTCAACAAAGAAGTCTGCAATCTTGGGACTTGACAAAATAAAACTACCAGATGTTCTCATAAATTCTGGAGAAAACTGCAACAATGGAAAAAGGGGATCTTTAAATGTAGTCTGTCCATCAGGGAAACCTTGAAACCTATAGAGGGAAGAACATAAAACCTTGGAACCCCCACTAGGCAGGACACTCAGATTAGCTGAGTTGTCCACTTGTGCTTTATGCCAAGTATATTCTTCATATATTCTTGCTTTGCTTTAACACTGCTTTCTGTCACTGGTCCAAATTGTTTCATATGAGTATGAGAAGAGCCAAGGAGGGGAGAGCCCCTCTGACTTGGGCAATAATCTGGTTACAAACTAAGATGGAAAATCTGTCAATTTCTTAACAACTGAAGAATATGTTTGATCAATGCATGATTCTAAACTTTATATTTGTAACTAGGTTTGGGCTATTTATTTTTTTGCATATTTAGTTATTTCTGTATTTGTGAGCTCATAATTTGAGAACACAGGCTATGTTTCACTTATCTTTCTATCTGAAGATCTAATAGTAAGTGTTCAATAAACACTGAAATAATGTTAAACAAATTGCATTAACTTCCACAATGGAATTTAGGCAAATTATAATTAAAACATACACCTGAAACTAATATAAAATAATATTGAATGTCAACTATAATTGCAAAATAAAACTGAAAATTAAATATTAATGTCCACAACCATAAAAATATACCACATCAATATGAAATGTAAAGTATTAGGAGAAATTTGCAAAATAAATAGAAGGCATTAAGATATAGTTCATGCAAATTACAATCTGCATGATTGTACATTACAATCTGAGCTTCCTGATAGTGAAAGTAAAAGTAAAAGAAAAAATTGCTAAGGTACATCAGAAACAGGGATTCTAGATTGCTTCAGACATTTGTTGAGCCCTGGATTTTAAATCTTTTTAGCTACTAAAATGTATTTTATTATTCTACTACAATTGAGGAATCTTCCAATCATAATTACAGTAACTGCTCTTTACCCATAGTTTTACTTTCCAAGGTTTTAGTTACCCCTGGTCATCTTCAGTCCAAAAATATTAAATGGGAAGTTCCAGAAATAAACAATTCATAAATTTTAAATTACACACTGTTCTGCCTCATGATGATCTGCCTAACACTGTCCCTCCCAGGACGTGAATCCCCCCTTTGTTAAGTGTCTACATGCTGCCATTTCTATCATTAGATCAATTGTATTAGTATCATGATGCTTGGGCTCAAGTAACCTTTATTTTACTTAATAGTGGCCATATTTTACTTAATAGTGGCTTATAAAAATATAAGAGTAGTGATAGTAGCAATTGGGGTATACCAAAGAGAAGTCAGAAAGTGCTTCTTTAAGTGGAAAATTATGTGAGGCAATAAGCACTTATTTGATATCCAAAAGAATGTCTACTTGGGAAGCACTGATTCAGGCAGAAATATTGTTCCAAATAAGAGATGAAGACAAGAGGTATATAGGAGAATGGGAAGGAGAACAATTATATCAATAGAAGAAAAGAATTTCCATGAATGCGAATAAGCTAACATAGTCATGCTAATGCTAAAGAATGTTTTTGATTTTCAGTCAGATAATCATCAGTCCTGAAATCATAATAATCTGCTTTGTTGTTATCTTCACAAATAGTTTTTTGAGATGTTGCTTTAGGCCCAGTTCAGATGTCAATTTGCCCTGTTTTAACATTCCAAAGATTTGAGGAATAAGGAGTAAGGCATTTTCTCTAGGAAAGGAGCCCTGATCCCATTTTAAAGTAGCTTCATATACATTATTAATTTTTACACATGTATGGGGAAAATACAAGCATCTGCTGGAGGTCTTGGACTATGTCCCTCTGGATAAAAGTGACTACTATAGACATCAAATAATCTTATGACAAATTAAAAGTTAATTTTTTCCAAAATAAAACTTACTTTGCCTTTTTCATTTAGAAATTACCACATTATTTCTTTCATTGTGTTTGGGATTGTAAACCTTACAAATAAAATGTACCTAAAGTAAACCAAAACCTACCCACTCCTGTACCTAAGAAAGATCAAAATACAAAGCAGTCACATGTCCTGGTCCTTAGAGTAAACATGGGCATTATGTATGAAAACTTTTCAGCAAACAGTGCTTTAGAGTCATTCCCAAGTAAATAGAGCCATTTATGAACACTCAAATGAAAATATCTAAACAATTAAATGAACTAAGAGTGCAGATAGCAATTAAGAGCTGCCAATCATGTTGTTTCCTATTTTTTTAGTCTCTTGAACATCTATGTGGAAGCAGAGGCCTGAACTCCAAGCTCACTTATTGTCCTGAGATTCTAGAGGAAGGACCTTACTAAGCCTCAGTTTCTTAACCTACAAAACAAGGATCTTAATACCAACCTCATAAGATTATTGTAAGGATCAATACAAATAGATGACATTGTGTATGTGGACAAATTTTCCAAAGCATAAAGACATAATTTTGATTCTATACATTCTAGCACTGATATCAGTTAATATCTGAATTGGTTTATTTTTTTTATAACAATGCATATGCAATTAGTCAAATTCATGTAAGGGGACCTAATTTCATCTACTGCTGAAATCCACATAATTTTTTTGGCTTCATAAATGTGTATAATTTTTAAAAATCTGTTGAGTTCAGTTACCTAAAAAAATCTGTATTGCAAAACTTACTACAGAACTTGATTTTACATTTTAAAAGCTCTTTCTCTGTGAAGGAATTCCCAATGCATATCTATAAATTTAATACATATTTATGTGTTATCATCACACAGGATATTTTTATGTGTGATGAAGTTCTACTTTTTTTTTGTTCAGAATACTGTTTCCGTGGTTTTATTTGTACTTTATCTGGATCAGTATATTTATGTAGTTTAATAGTTCAAGTAACCACCATGCATTTGAGGTTTTATGAGGAAAACTGGAATATATGTTTTTAATTGAACTGATTTGAACATCCTCAAAACAAAACAAAACAAAAAACTTGACTCACTAACTTTTTATGTAACTACATCAACTTATCTGAAAGCAATCAATCAGCAACAATCACATTTCAGGTGAATGTCAAGACTGCGATGTCACCAAGGTGAGAGGAAGAAAATAATCAGCCTCAGTGAACATACAAAAACAAAGCAAAGATTGCAGAGCAGCTCATCCATTTCCTTGAACTACACGGCAAAGGAATGTTAGTGAGAGTGGGAAAAATACTTCAGGAATAACCACACTTTCTTTTCACATCTGCTATGCTGGCACTCAGAACACCAGAGGTGTTGCCAACATGGTTGAGACATTGACTGGGACAGAACAGAAAAGACTTGAGAGTGCCCGGGGGCAAGAAAGCAGGGTGATGAGGAATTGCCTCATCCTCAGAATATCCAAATAGGCCCTGTCACCAAATGGAAAACAAGCACACCAATCGTGGTATGTGGACACTATAGACTATAAATCCTGTCTAAGGTTCTTTTCCTCCCAAACACCCATTGACCTCTTTTCTTGACTCTTCTTGGTTCTCTTCCAGCTAGGAAGTAATGCTACAATTACGTGTGTGTGTGTGTGTGTGTGTGTGTGTGTGTGTGTGTGTGTGTGTGTGTGAGTTCCTTTTCTTTAATCTACTTGCTTGTGTCAGCAAAAAATCTACACATCTACATGGAAAAACTTAAACACGTAATTTCTCTTTTGATGTATATATTTTGGTTCCCGGAGTCACTAAAGTGATAATTCTATGAGACTAAGATGATTAAAGTACGAGTATAATGGAGATAGTACTACTGTCTCCATTCTATTATAAATATTTTTTTTATTCTCCCACTTTTTCCAGTTACACGGGGTCACGTAAAGGACATGAGAGGAAATGAAGTGTGTCACTTTTAGCCAGAAGAGTAAAGAGACCTTGAGCAATTCCCCAGTCTTTCTAAATCTGAAAGTTTGACAGAAGAGTGTGAGATAATAAAACTTGAGATTGAAGTAGCCTATACTGCATTGAGCAGACTCTCCAGGTCATAGTGGACATTACATGAATGAAATAAACATTTGCCATGAAAATCAGTGAGATTTTGGAGAATTTTTTACTTTACCATAGCCCATTCGGACTAACATAGATAATGAAAATGGATTTCAAAAAGCTAAATAAAAATCTACAATTAAGCTGTTACACATTTTCAGTTTTTTAATTAAAGGGTTAGTAAGATATAGCAAGAATTGGCAATTTTATTTTTCTGTAAAAGGCCAGACAGTAAATATTTCAGGCCAAATGATCTCTTCACAACTACTCAACTCTGCCATTAGAGTATACAAGCAACCATGACAAAGTTATGAGTGTGTTTCAATAATCTTTTATTTATAAAAATAGATAATGAGTAGGATTTGATATGTTGTCCATAGTTTGCTGCCTTCTGTGATGTAGTATTTACTATTAAATGTAGCTATGTGGACTACTTGGTATATGAGCTTTCTAGAGCTACCTTAACAGAATATCACAAACTAAGTGGCTTAAAACAACATGTATTTATTCTCTCAGCTTCTGGACAGCAGAAGCCACAATCAAATTTTTTATAGGGTTGGTTCCTTACAAGTGTTCTGAGTGACAATCTGTTCCATGCTTCTTTCCTAGATTTGGCTGGTTGCTGACAATCCTCAACATTCCTTGGCTTATAGATGTATTACTTCAATCTCTGTCTGTATCTTCACATTACTCTGTATTCTCTGCCTTATGAGGAGACTAATCATACTGGATTAAAGGCGAATCCTACTCCAACCTAACTGTATCTTAACTAATTACATCTACAACAGTTCTATTTCCAAATAAAGTCACATTCTGAGGTACTGAAGATTGAGATTTCAACAAATCTTTTGTGGATATACAATTCAACCTGTAATATTTGCTTACTTAGTATATTGCTACAGATGAATTGTTTTTTAATATTTTTATTGACTTTTCTAGAGAGAGAAGAAACAGGGAGAAAAAGGGAGAGAGAGAGAGAGAAACATTGATGTGAGATGGAAACATCAATCAGCTGCCTCCTATATGCCCTCTACCAGGGATACAGCCCAGAATCTATGCACATGCCCCAGCCTGGAATGGAACTGGCACAGGACATTGCCCAACCAACTGAGCCACACTCGCCACGGTGATAAAAATTAATTTTAAATGAGCTAATAGCCCTAGGCTTTACTTAGGTCAATTCGTGAACTCCCTTGACAAGATTGAAATTTAAGTTATCTAATAGAGCAATTAAAAAAAAACTATGTTCATAATTAATAGATAAGACTTAGTAGTGAGCACTTAAAACTCAGTATTATTTTATAGGCTCCTACCTTTTCCAAATCATTGATTGATGTTTAAAATGAAAAAAATTAGATTTTATTTAGATTCTTTATTTCTTGAGGATGAAAATAAAATCACAGCATTGATGAAGTGATTATTCCTTAGAGTTTGAATGGATTGAAGACAAAAAGCATAATTTCCTTGACCGATTTTAAAAATATAAAATGAGGGGGAAAAAAAAACAGTACACAGGTTAGCAATTAAATAAGTGCTTTTGGAAGTACGTTGCAGGAGTTCAGCAGATTAAAGATCACTCGGGCATAGGGCAGGTGGCCTCCAGGAGAATGATCCCCCTGAGCTGGGCTCAAAGGGTGGCCACTATTTGGACAGACTGGCCAGAGAGCACCTGATATAAGCAAAAGCATAAAAGGGTGGAGAATCAGTCTGCTTTGAAGCAGCAGGAACATTTACAGAAATAAGATTTATGATGACAAAGATTGACCAAAACTAATGCAAAGGACCTTAACTGTCAGCCTACAAGTTCGGGAGAAGTAGTAGTAGTGGTAAATAGCATGGTAGGGTAGTGTGTAAAATTATATAATCATGAATGGTTCAAGAGAATTTTGGCAGAACTTGATAATTAAAGTCTGAGAGAGTAAAAACCATAAATAAGAAAGAGATAAGGCAAATGCATTGTCAAGAGTAAAGTAAAAGAGGGAAGTGGCAGGTATAAACACAAGGAAGGCACACAGGTCAATTTTAACTAATTCCTATAGGATATGATATCTGTGGTTACAAATAAACCTTATGTTTTACTAGCTTAGCACAAGAAAGATTTATTTCTTGTTTATACTACACTGCTAATGCTTATTGTAGGGAGCTCTGCTCTTCAGATTCATTCAGGTATCATTGAGAATGGGCATTTTGCCATCTTGCGATGCTGCCTTCTCAAGATGAACCCTCACAAGAGAAGAAAGAGCATGGGCAACTTTTAACTGCATCTTACCCTTTCACCAAAATTAGTCACATTCCCACAATCCAATTGCAAAGAGAGGTTGGAACAGGTGGAGAAGCCCATGTGCCATATGACAAACATTACTATCTCTACTGCATTATTATTTTCTCCATCATTTCAAAAATAAGCTGTTTCCCATGAGTTTCTATTCTGATTTTTCCTTTCATAAAGTGAATTTATTTATTTCCACATACTTTCACAGATAACAATCAGGAAATGCTTATACATTCTCAACCACAACCAGGACAAAGGGTTTTAGTTTCACAATCATCATGAACAATAGAAATATAGACAAAGGCAGAACGTTAAAATTTACTGATTATTTTTCCTTGCTGCCCACATTGGTTATGCGGGTTTTAGTTGTAATATATATTTGTCACTTCTGCTTTCATAGCACTCCTGATTGAGTAATTATTCATAAGAGTAGCTGTCACTAAAAATACCAACATGTAATTGGGAAGACAGTCTATGTAGCAGGATGCTAAATGTAACTTTTCCTATCTAAAGTTTAGACAAAGACCCCAAAGGCAGAGAATAATCCACATTCATGTACTAAAATAAGGTGCTAGGTCACATGTGCAGGCATATCAAAGGGTTGTGAAACTGGTTCCTCTAGCATTAGCCCATCAGTCACTTCCAGGCTATATGGGGAAGCCAAGAATGTATTCCATGGTTGAATAGGCCAATAGTGAGGATTTCTTTGGAGAGAGTTGTGGATGTGTTACAAACAGGGAAGGAGAGGAAGTCAAGCCAAGTAAAGGGACCTTAGAGAAAACCACATGAAGAGCGTGAATTTATAGAATAAGAGACTAACATTTGACTCACACCCTGAAGTATCTAAAGGAAAGAGGTTATGGCTAAAGATAGAAGCACTGGGCGGTCAGAGCACAAAGGACTGCCATGGGAGGGGTTTGCATATGGAGAGAAGTGTGTTTGTGTGTGGTGTGTGTGTGTGTGTGTGTGTGTGTGTGTGTGTGTATGTATGTCAAAGACAGATGTCACCTGCAGAAGGTTAACCAGGCTCTAAAATGAGTTTGCCTAAGAGCATGTCTTGCCAGGGAAATTATCTTAGCAAGTAAAAGGCTGGAGGTAAATCATCAGATGCAGAAGCTGAGAGCATAAGCTGGACACAGATAGCCAGTTAGGAAAGTCATCACCTACGCTGGGGACTGTTGATTAAACCTCTGCAATAGATAGGGTCTACAATAAATCCTCAAGAACAACCCCTAAGAGAAAGAATCAGCACTTGGAACCCATGAGCCCTGGAAACCAGGAACACAGATCCTAACAGTCCTCAGCAAGGACAACTTTCATGCTCCTCCCTCTCTGGTGCTAAGCCTTGAGGGCCCCCCAGTAGCAGCAAGAGAGAAGACAAAAAGAAAATGAGAGGAAACTGACATCACCTTTCCTTCACACTGCAGATCTCTGACTAAATTAAACCTCATCACTTGAAGAGGTTTTGAAATTGGTTGAGTAATAAGACCTGAATTAGTAGGAAGGAGAAGTTTCAAGCAGGTTGAGAATTTGGCATTTTGACTGAGAAAGATGAAAGCTTGAAACTTCTCCTTCCTACTATCAGTACACTTCCTTTATATGCCCCTAATTCTATTATATTCATCAGTTTATTCTGTTCATCAGATTTTCAATTCACTTGATTTTTAGATTGACTTGTTGATAGATATGTATTTATTGCTCATGATTTTTACCTTAACCATTTTCTTATTCTTCCTCTTCTTAGACAATACCTTTCAGCACTTCATATAATACTGGTTTGGTGTTGATGAACTCCTTTAGTTTTTTTTCTTATCTGTGAAGCTTTTTATCTGCCCTTCAATTCTGAATGATAGCTTTGCTGGGTAGAGTAATCTTGTTTGTAAGTTCTTGCTATTCATCACTTTAAATATTTTTTGCCACGGCCACCTGACCTGAATAGTTTCTGTTGAGAACTCAGCTGACAATCATATGAGTGCTCTTTTGTATGTAATTAACTGTTTTTCTTTTCCTGCTTTTAATATTCTCTCTTTGTCTTTTGCTCTTGGCATTTTAATTATGATGTGTCTTGGTATGGTCCTCTTTGGATTCCTTTTGTTTGGGGTTCTGTGGTCTTCCTGGACTTGTAAGTCTATTTCTTTCACCAGGTGGGGGAAGTTTTCAGTCATTATTACTTCAAATAGGTTTTCAGTATCTTGCTCTCTCTCTTCCTCTGGCACTCCCACAATTCTGATGTTGGTACGCTTGGAGTTGTCCCAGAGGCTCTTTACACTATCTTCACATTTTTGGATTATTTTTTCTTTTTGCTTTTTCAGGGAAGTGTTTTTTGCTTCTTTGTATTTCAAATCTTTGACTTGATTTTTGCATTCCTCTAGTCTGCTCTTAGGTCTCTGTATAATATTTTTTATTAAATCTTTATTATTCAGATTATTACATTTGTTTCTCTTTTTTCTCCTCCATAGCTCCCCTCTACCCAGCTCTCACCCCTCCCTCTACCCTTACATCCCTCATGTTGACCTTATCCATAGTTGTATGATTTTTGTCTAGTCTCTCCCTGTACACCCCTCACCCCTTTACCCCTGAGAATTATCAGTCCATTCCCTTTCTGTGCTCCTGATTCTATTATATTCACCAGTTTATTCTATTGATCAATTTTTAATTCACTTAATTTTTAGATTCATTCGTTGATAGGTATTTGTTGTTCATGATTTTTTGTCTTTTACCTTTTTCTTCTTCCTCTCCTTAAAGAGTACCTTTCAGCATTTCATATAATACTGGTTTGGAGTTGATGAACTTCCTTAGCTTTTTCTTATCTGTGAAGCTTTTTATCTGCCCTTCAATTCTGAATGATAGCTTTGCTGGATAGAGTGTTCTTGGTTATAGATTCTTGCTATTCATCACATTGAATATATCTTGCCACTCCCATCTGGCCTGCATTGTTTCTGTTGAGAAATCAGCTGACAGTCATATGGGTGCTCCCTTGTAGGTAATAAACTGTTTTTCTCTTGCTGCTTTTAATATTCTCTCTTTGTCTTTTGCTCTTGGTATTTTAATTATGATGTGTCTTGGTGTAGTCCTCTTTGGATTCCTTTTATATGGGATTCTGTGTGATTCTTGGACTTGTAAGTCTATTTCTTTCACCAGGTGGGGGAAGTTTTCAGTCATTATTTTTTTAAATAGGTTCTCAGAATCTTGCTCTCTCTCTTCCTCTGGCACCCCCACAATTCTGATGTAGGTACGCTTGAAGCTGTCCCAGAAGCTCCTTACATTATCTCCACATTTTTGGATTCTTCTCTCTTCTTGCTTTTTTCAGTTGAGTGTTTTCTAATTCTTTATATTTCAAATTTTTGACTTGATTCTTGCCTTCCTTTAGTCTGCTGTTAGGTCTCTGTATAATATTTCTTATTCCAGTCAGTGTATGTTTAATTTCTAGTTGGTCCTTTTTCACCTCTAGTTGGTCCTTTTCCACCTCTAATTGGATCTTTTCCACCTCTAAATGGTTCTTTTTCATCTCTAGTTGGTTCTTTTTCATCTCTAGGTGGTTCTTTTTCATCTCCTCTTGGGTCTAGCTAACTTTATCCAACTTTTCTAGGATATTCATGAAAAGCCTTATAAGTGTGGTTTTGAACTCTATATCCAGTCCTTTGTTTTCCTCCATTTCTTTTGTTTGTGATCCCTTCCCTTGTCTCAGCATTTTCACTATGCTGGGAAAACTCCTATGATGAATTCAGACTTATGATACCAGACTTGCAAAACTGCAAAAGCCTCTGTTGAGCTTGGGATGGATGGATTCTCAGAGCTTCAGGGACCGCCTTGGCTTCCAGTCAGCCCAACCCTCCATAGCCCCTGAGTCTCATGTGATTGGGCAATCGCTGGAGTGGTCCCTGTGAGCACACATGCTCTCTCTCACAGTGCCTCTAGACTGCTGCCCTTCTGGCTCCCCTGCACTCTGGGACCACACGAGTCTGGGTCCCCAGAGTTTTGCCTGAAACTGGGGTTTAGTGGAGTTAGAAGTGGCACAATTAGGAGAGTCTGTCTCCCACCCTCTTGTGAAAGCCAGCAGCACAATCATCAGTCGGTCCTCTGTGCACAGTTTCGTGTGCACCACCAGACTTCTGATCTTTTGCGACTCCCCTAAATTTCCGTGCACTTCTCCCCCTTCACAATCCAAACTCCCCCCATATGATTTTTGGCTGGATCTGGGGTTTAGTGTTGTAGGATAAGGAGTTCAATGCCTTTGAGAGTCTCCATTTCCCTCCTGACAGAGAAAACCAGCCAGGCACTCCGGCACCTGCTCTCTCCGTGCGCGTCTCCATACCTCAGCTTTTTACAGCTCCTCTGGGTCTCCGTGAGCCCTTCTCTTTCCTTCTAGTTGTAGAATTTCCACTCAGCCAGCTTTCCTGTGGTTCTGAATGATGTTCATTGTGTCTTTTAGTTGTAGTTTTGAAATTGTGCGAGGCAGCATTGTAGGTGTTTACCTATGCCGCCATCTTGGATTCTCCTGTATAATATTTTTAATTTCAGTCACTGTATTTAATTTATAGTTGGTCCTTTTTCATATCTAGTTGGTCTTTTTTCATCTCCTCTTGGATCTCACTACATTCATCCATATTTTCTAGGAAATTCTTAAAAAAATCTTATAACTGTAGTTTTGAACTCTATAGCCCATCATTTGTTTTCCTCCATTTCTTTCATTTGTGAGCTGTTCCTTTGTCCCACATATTTTACTGCTTCCCTGAGTTGGTAGAGTAGCTTTGTGTGCTAAGTGTCCTAAGTGGCCCAGTAGCTCTGCTTCCCGAGTTACCTGAGGTGGACATTCTTAGTGCACCCCTTTATGAACTGTGTGTACAGTCTTGAACTGTGTTGTAGTTAATTCTTGATTATTGTTGGTATCACTGGGGGGAATTGACCTCCAAGCCAATTGGTTGTGAGGATGAGCTGTGTCTGTGCCTGGAGAACTTCTGCACTGGACTCAGCCTTAAGACTTGCAAAATTGCAACAGCCTCTGCACTGGGCTTGGATGTGGTGGTGCCTCAGGGCTAAGAAGACAGCCTTGGCTTCCCATCAGCCCTGCTTTACAGGGCAAACCCTGGGTCTCAGTGCCTCTGGGTAATCTCTGCAGCCCTCTCTTTGCACATGCATGCTTGCCTCCAGACCTCTGCCTTTACAGTTCCCCTGAGTTCTTGTGCCCTCTAAGGACCCATATGAATCTGGGTCCCCAGGGTCTCACCCAAAACTGGGATTCAGTGCAGTCGGACCTGGATTCCAGTACTGTTGGGAGGCTCTGTTTTCCTCCCACTAGAGAAAGCCAGCAACACAATCAGCAGTCAGTGCTCTGTGTGCACACTTTTGTGCGCACTTTTGTGTGCACTTTCACTCACCCCTAGACCTCTGTCTTTTGCGGCTCCCCTAAGTTTCCCTGCACTCCTTCCTTTTCACAACAATCCAGACTCCCCCGTATGAGTTTCACCTGCAACTGGCGTTCAGTGCAGTCAGAAGAGGGGTTCAGTGCAGTCGGGATTTTCTGTCTCCCTCCTGCTAGAGGAAGCCACACAGACCCTCCTCTACCCTTCGTCTCCAGGAGCGTGTCTCCATACCTCAACTTTTTACAGCTCGTCTGAGTCTTCATGAGTCCCTCTTTTTACTTCTAGTTGTAGAATTTTCACTCAGCTAGCTTTCCTGTGGTTCTGGATGGTGTCCATTCTGTCTTTTAGTTGTAGTTTTGAAATTGTTGTGCGAGGCAGCAGTGTAGGTGCTTACCTATGCTGCCATCTTGGTTACCCCCTGTTGATTTGTTGGTGATTACCATTCTGACAAGTGTGAGATGGCATAGTATTGTTGTTTTGATATGTTTCTCTAAGATAAAAAGTGCCTTTGAGCATGTTTTCATTTGCCTCTTGGTTTCTCTTCTTTCAGTGCATTTTTTATGTCTTTAAGAGAATGACCAATTAATTGAATTGGTAGGTTAAAAAAATAAACTTTATTGAAACAAATTTTACACATTTCTAGATTTATAGCCATAAATTTTTCTAATTTACTTCTTCATCCCAAGCTTCACTAGCAATGTAAAGTAATCTCTGTTGCTTTATAGATTTATCAATAATACAAATTATTTGCTTTTATAAATAATCTTAGTTAAATTTTAAAATAGAGCAAGTAGACATTTTATAAATTATATTTAGTAAATAACTTTTGCATGATTTTAAAAATAAAAGAAATGTTTGGGAATATAAAAAAATGAAAAGAAGAAAAGTTGAATAATTTTAATCCTATTTTCTATGATTAAGAACTGATTATATCTTAGTATATATCTGCCCAGTTCCTTAATCTAACTATCTGTCTATCTATCTATCAATCTATCTATCTGTATCTTTCTTTACATATACAGGATGGGGCAGAAGTAGGTATAAGTAGTGAAGTACAGAGTTATTCCTGCATTATTATTTATTATTACTTTCCATATGAACAACTGTAAACCTACTTTTGCCCCATTCTATATTTAAAATTGAGACCTTATTGTATTTGGACTTACCTATATTTTATTTTTTCTATTTAAAACTGTAGAGCAAATGGTGTATCAGATCAGTAATTCATCTTCAAAACATGGCTTGCAAGACATGGCCCTTATTGAATGGACCATTATAAATAATCATCCCTGTATTGGAAGTTAGATTGGTTCTAATCTTTCATCTTCACATGAACATGCTTATACATATCTTTAATTAATTGTTTAAAGCAAATTGCTAAAGATGGGAATGTTGAGGGAAAAGATCTGAATATTTCTTAATTCATATTGTAAAGTTGCTTTCCAGAAGAGGTGTGCCCATGAGTGGTGAATGAGAGGCCTTGCTTCACAATATTAAGGATTATCAATATATTAATTTTTTTATTTAACAGATAACAATGGCTTTGTAGTTTAATTTACCTTTCTTTGATTATTTATAATGTTAAATATCACTTAATGTCTTTATGGACAATGCTTAGTTTTGTCTAATTTTAAGGATTTGGTAAATTTTTGTTGATATTCTAAGTCTTTTCTGTGCCCTTTAGAATATTAAGCACTTCTCTGTTACATTTACTCATATAGTCATTTTTTAAACCTGTATTTCACATTTCTGAATTATTGCATTTTGTGTTTTATTTGGCTATAGTACCAACAAATGTTACTCACACAAAAATATGCAGGTACATATTTTTAAAACCTCCACCCTCTTTGGATCACTATTGAAGATAATAAAAATAAACTTCTATTTTAGGCTGATCATCAGGATCATCAGGATTTATCCTTTAAAAATATATCTACAGACATGAAGAACACAAAAAATAAAAATCTTATTGGAAAAATCTGTCTATTCTAATGTAAATGTTTTCTGAGTGATTTTTTTTAAGGATGTAACTACAGTTGAAGATTTCTTCATCATTGTCTACAACTTCACTCAAATTAATAAATTATTAATTATTAAATTAATAAATTATTAATTAATAAATAATTAATAAGACATACAATGTATCAGGTAATATGATATATAAAATATATACATATATATATTTAAATTTGTGGTACAAGACTATGCTATCTGCATAACACACCATAAAGCTTACATATTCCTGAATATAAGTTAGTATTCTATTAGTTACAATTTAATTACTACTTTATGTAAATGACATTATGCTTCAAGATTGCTAGAATCTTAAGTACAGTATAATTTAATAGTTTACATTTTATAATTACATCTTAAAGAAATTATAAACTATCAGAGGGCATAAAAACCAATTAACATTATCAAAACATCCAATATTCCTAGTCCAGCCAGTTTATTGTATTTCTTTTCTCTCTATATAAATGTACTAGAGGCCCAGTGCACAAAATTCATGCACTCAGGAGGTGGGGGTCCTTCAGCCCAGCTTGCACCCTCTCCCAGTCCCAGAGCACTCAGGGACCAGGCCTAAGCCAACAGTTGGACATCCTTATTGCTGCCGTGGAGGTGGGAGAGGCTCCTACCATTCCACTGCGCTCGCCAGCCATGAGCCTGGCTTCTAGCTAAGAGCCTCTCACCCTGTGGGAGCTCACTGATCACTAGAGGGTAGCTCCTGCATTGAGTGTCTGCCCCCTGGTGCTCAGTGTGCATCATAGCGACCTGTCATTCTGCCATTCGGTTGATTTTCATATTAGCCTTATATTATATAGGATGATTGCGGACAGAGGAAATGGGGAAGGAGGTCAATCTATATACGAACTTTTACACAATGACCTTGCTTTCAGTTAAGATGACCAATTGGTATTTCCTTGGTTGAGGGACTTTCAACTAAAACCAGATAGTCTCAAACTTTCAGTCTTATATCTCATTTCTTGCCTTCTTCATACCTAAATCTGCATGTGTTTTAGGCTGTAGCTTCTTTTGCTTTTCATCATCAGTCAACACTCTTCATAAAATTTTCCATACTTCGTTGCAGTCTTTTAACTTCAATGTTGCCCCTTTGTTCTCTTTATTATTGAAGGTTGAGAACTGTGTTTTATCTAAATTCCAATACTGCTACTTTAACGGGCTCTCAAGTGTGCTCTGTTCATCATCTTGCACCAGAAATTGCAAGATTCTTGTGAGTTTCACAAGCCTATACTTATACGGATCAGGAATAACTCAACTCTAGCCCACCTCTCAAGAAACCTTCCCATGTACGACTTGAATTTCACCTGCTCTGGATTCATTATCTGCTGCCTCTGTTCAGTTTCTCTTAGCCATTAAAGCAGAACTTCTTGGCTTTAATATGATCCCATCTATAATAATAAAAGTGTAGCCCTAGCTGGTTTGGCTCAATGGATAGATCATTGGTCTGCGGACTGTAGGGTCCCAGGTTTGATTCTCACCAGGGGCACATGCCTGGGTTGCAGGCTTAGTCCCCAGTAGGGGGTGTGCAGGAGGCAGCCAATTAATGATTCTCTCTCATCATTGACATTTCTCTCTCTCTCTCCCTCTCCTTTCCTCTCTAAAATCAATAAAATATATTTTAAAAATAATAATAAAAGTGTAATATGCTAATTAGAGTAGATGTCCTTTCATTCAACCTTTCAGATGAAGCCAGGGCTGTGAGGGAAGTCCAGTTCCCAGGTGCCAGAGAGAAGCTGGTGCTGGCAGCCAGGGGAAGGAAGGCCTACTCTTGCATTAATTTCCGGCCTCTAGTATATAAATAGAAACATTAGGTTAACATTAGGATGTTTGCTTATAAAAAAGTCATACAAATGTCATGTAGTCACTTTTTAGATTTTCATTAAAATAAACACACATAAAAATGTTCATTTAAAAAATCGCTTGAACCCTCAAAGATATATTTGCAGCGTTAGGAGAGACTTCTCATAAATCATTTTAACCCTGTATGTTTATTTGTATTTATAGAAAGCACCATTTTAAAATATGGAAATAATTAAAATAATGACTTAGGTTTTATTTAAAATATGTTAGAATCTTGGCATTTTTAAAAATATAAATCGTGTAAGGTTTAGTCACTTAGATCTATTGAAGATAAATAATTTTTTAAGAAACATTCTAAAGAAGATCATACGGGGGGAAAAAATGTAGAATGTTCACTTTACTTCCCATCCTCCAAATTTTGATTCCGAGGTCAAAATCATTTTTTGGTAATATTTGAAATAGTACCCATATTTTTCTCCTGAATATTTTCAATTAATGATATATATATAAGCTTCAACTCTTTTAAGAGTTTATAGTTACTATCAATAGGGAGACTGTTTTTACAAATGTTTTTATCATAACTTAATTTTCTGTTTCAAATGTGAAACACTTCAAAAATGAGACTAGTAATGCAGTAACATTTATAGGACCTGTTTTAGAATGTCACTTCGATGAACTCAGGACTATTTTTCTCTCACCTTGAGTCCCATTGTTGTTTATTTTAGTTACTAGAGGCCTGGTGCATGAAATTTATTCATGGGGGGAGGGTGTCTTTCAGCCTAGCCTACTCCCTCTCCAATATGGGACTCCTTGAGGGATGTCCGAATGCCAGGATGTCCATGTAGGATTGGGCCTAAAAGGGCAGTCGGACATCCCTCTCACAATCCAGGACTGCTGGCTCCCAGCTGCTTACCTGCCTGCCTTCCTGATTACCCCTAATTGCTTCTGCCTGCCAGCCTGATCACCCCCTAACGACCCTCAAGAGCCTGATTGATGCCTCACTGCTCCCTTGCCAGTCTGTTTGCCCCTAACTGCCCTCCCCTATGGTCCTGGTCACCCCTAACTTCCCTCTCCTGCAGGCCTGGTTCCCCCCAACTACCCTTCCCTGCAGGTCTGATCACCACCAACTTCCCTCCTCTGCCGGCCTCGTCACCCTAAGTGCCCTCCCTTGCAGGCTTAATCACCTCCAACTACCCTCCCTTGCAGGCCTGGTCCCTATCCTGCTGGCCTGATCACCCACAACTGCCTTACCTTGCAAGGCCTGGTCCCTGCCAACTGCCCTCCCCTGCTGGCCATCTTGCAGTGGCCATCTTGTGTCCACCTGGGGGCAAGATCTTTTGATCAACGGGGGTAGTCATCTTGTGTGTTGGAGTGATAGTCAACCTGCATATTACTCTTTTATTAGATAAGATAGAGGTCTGATGCACAAGTGGGGGCCAGCTGGTTTGCCCTGAAGGGTGTCCTGGGTCAGGGTCGGGTTTCCTTGGGTATGGGATGGCCTGGGCGAAGGGCCTGTAGTGGTTTACAGGCCAGTCACACCGCCCTCCCCGCACCCCCACCTCCCAGTGACCTGAGGCCCTCTATCTGGGATTTATTTGTCTTCTACAATTGAAACTTTGTAGCCTGGAGTGGAGCCAAACTTTCTGCTTGCACAGCCATTGAAACTTTGTTGCCTTAGGCTGAGGCCTTGGAAAACTTGGCTTCCTCCATCACCAGGGCCAACCCAAGCCTCTCTCCTGCTATCTTTGTGGCCAAAGCCATCTTGGTTGGGTTAATTTGTATACTTGCTCTGATTGGCTGGTGGGTGTGGCTGGTGGGCATGGCTTGTGAGTATAGTGGTGGTATGGGAAATTTGCATATTACTCTTTTATGAGATAGGATGGGAATAATTTGAGCAGTCAGAATCTCTGTAAATTTAAGAGAAACATTCTCATCTTGACAGATAGGAAAAGAGAAAAACACATAAAATGAAATCTATTTGGAAGAAAACTTGCTGCTGTTCATTCTATTATTATTGCAAATATAGGAATATGTGTTTGAATATACTTTTCTTGGTTTATTTCTCTAAATAACGGTCTCTGAGTTTTTTGTTTCTGTTTTTGTTTTGTCCGAAGCTTATTTCTTTGTTATAAACATTTTGACTTTATTGGATTAAAAGGAAGAAAAGACATCTTCTGAGAAATATTTCTGCCCTTGAAAAATAAGAAAAGGGGTTCAGTAAAATTACAAACATAAAATATTATTATATTTTCTAAAAACAATTTAATATCTTCTGCAATATAAAATTTCTCTTTAATAAAGCTACTACTTATTCAGTGGTAAAATTTTTTATGTCATGTTTATTTAAGCAATAAACCCTTCTATGTTTAGTAAGATGGGAATTTTATGGATCTTGTTTTTTGTTTGTTTGTTTGTTTGTTTGTGTTTGTTTTAAATATATTTTATTGATTTATTCCAGAGAGAAAGGGAGAGGGACAGATAATTAGAAACATCAATGAGAGAGAAACATCAATCAGCTGCCTCCTACACACCCCTTACTGGGGATGTGCCTGCAACCAAAATATAGTCCCTTGACTGGAATCAAACCTGGGACCCTTCAGTCCATAGGCCAGCACTCTATTCACTAAGCCAAACCAGTAAGGGCTATAAATCTTGTTTTTAATTGAATAATTAAAAGTAATGTCCATCTTTTTTACTTCTTCTTATTATTTTTGTTTTTTTGAAAGAATTCTTATAATTTACAACAGTATGGATGAACCTGGAGAGTATTATGCTAAGAGAAATATGCCAGTCAGAGAAAGATAAGTATCACATGATCTCACTCATATGTGGAATCTAATGAACAAAATAAACTGATGAACAAAATAGATCCAGATACATAGAACCATGAAACAGACTGAGGAATTTCAGAGGGAAGGCAGGAGCAGGTGTGGAAGTTAGGGAGAGAGATTAACAGGAGAATTGATATTCATACTATGGGCCCAGTGCATGAATTCGTGCACCTTGAAAGGAACTGTGGGCTGCAAAGCTGCCATGGGCACTGAGGCAGGTCACGGCACATCCTCTGTGCCCCCACCCAGCCCCTCTCGCCATGGCCCTCAGTCCCATGTCTGCTGGAAACCCCACTCCCACGACCACTACTGTTCCAATGTCAATAGTGGGTGGAAGTGGGGCCAGTGCCATCAGTGAGTGGCCACTGCTGCCCCAATTACCCCTCTGGAACAGGAAAAGCTGGAGAAGCCCTGAGGAGCAATCTGGGCCAGGAGCCACTTTTGGCATCTGCTGACAGTGCCACGTGATTGGGGCCGGCACTGGGTGCCAGCAGCAGGTGCGAATGGGGCTGGCACTGGCAGCAGGTGTGAGCCCCAGACGGGACTGCTGCATGAGGGAGCAAAAAATTTTCAGTAACCACTGAAGGTTCACCCCAATGACAGCAACAGGCTTTCCACCTTGGTCTGGTGCCCCTGCTCACTTGATCCACCATCCTGCCACCGTCAATGCCCACCATTTTCCGTACTCTGCTGCCTGCTGTCAATGCCTGCCATGTTTCCATGTGCCCTCTGGTGGTCAGCGCACATCATAGTAACTGTTTGTTTGGTTGTTTGGTTGTTCAGTTGTTTTGCTGTTTGGTCTATTTGCATATTGGGTTTTATATATATAGATATGCATAGCCCATGGACACAGGCCATAGTGAGGTGATGCTTTGGGAGGTGTGGGTGCAGGGTGGAGAGGAATCAATGGGGAAAGCAACAATAAAACACCAAAGGGGATCTCTGTAATTCTTTCAACAATAAAGATAATCAAAAAATAATAATGTCCAATTTCTTAAATCAAACAAGGCAAATAACTGTTTCCCACATCTTCAATTTAATGTTCATAAATATCTTAAATTAGGATAAAGACTTATGACTAATTCGTATCTCCAGAGTGTGCTCTTGCTTATAATCACTCTGTATACTCATCTCTACTTAAATATTCAAGTAAAATAACATAAAGTCAAAATATGTATGAAGTATACTTAGAAGAAGAGAAATTCAGAAGATAATTTTCAGAACTATGGAAGTCTGAAATTGAGGAAAAGTAGTGCTTTTGAAAATAACCAGGACAATTTATATAAGATGACTGCAGGTGTATGAAGTCTTTAATTTCACTTGGCCTCCTCTGCTTTTCACACACAAGGAGAATCAGGGCTTACTCACCAGCTTTGCAAGCTCAGCAAAGGCCAAGGATATGATCCAATTTGCCATTTCCTACAGCTTGTTCTAGCTGGGGCATGGATGAAATCTACTGAGGGTCTGAATAAAGATTAAAGAATTCACGAATTTTAATTCTCAGGATTCAATCCTACGAGGGACTCAAGAACTCAACGCAGTATCACCAATCTATGATTTGTGTTTCAGGTTGATGGTTTGGAAATTGTTTCCTAAAGAATGAACAATATATGTGGAATTTAGGTTTTAACCCACAACATACATATGTTGTATGACCAGACAACCCTAGATCCTGACCATCACATGTGACATTGTTTTACAAAAAAAAAAAAAAAAGAGCTCCATTTTTCAATCCCCAGATGCTGCAGTCACATCTTTTCTATTACCATCTTGACAATAGGGTCAAACACCTTCTTTAATCCAGTCTAGTGCTGGGTCACTCAAAGAAAATAAAATTTCTGGGGTAACATTAAACCAGAGATCCAAATTTTTCATAGCAGAGAAGAGACAAAACATGAGGAATTTAATTATTGAGCTGTCACATTAGCGGTATATAATTGTCAATTTTCATGCTCACAAAATAAATGATTTTCCAGGAGACTTAATATTCTGCTCATTCATCTTTAGAAATTTAAATCTCTATGACTAATATATAGTTATGAAAGACAAGATGTTAATGATATTTATAAGGAAAAAAAATAAAATTCTTCCTTTATATTTACTTCATGTAACATGATCTATAAACTTTAATGACCTCTGAGGATTTCTCTGTATCCATAATTGTACAAATTAGACATGGTAATGGAATATTCAGTTCTTCCAGTTTCCAGAGGTTGTCTTAACACCACATGAGTAGTGTGTTAAATTTTTCTGGCCTTTGGCCATATTATATACGTAAACCATGCTAACCAAATGTCTTAATTTTTTAGCCAGACTGGTCTCATTTTATAGCAATAGTGGCGGGGGGGGGGGGGGGGGGAGGAGGGTGAATTAATGCTTCTTTGCAGTTCCCTGACATTACATTTCCTGTCCTTTCTAAATCTGCCTGTGAAGTATACACAATATTAAAATTTAAAATCCTAACATTTATCATTATTTTTTTCCTAGTACTTTACTCCTTCCCTTGGCAATTTAATCACTATTGGCCTGGATTTTCTCATTTGTAAAATGAAGGAATTATACCAAATAATATCCAAGAGTCTTTCTAACTATGGAAGTCCATAGTACTGCTTATGTTTATACTAGCATTGAAAAAAAATACATATTGTGGATAATGGAAGCTAGGTTTTTTTATTTTAGAGGAGAAAATGTTATAAGCAAAAAAAGAGAGAGGAAAATAGAATAAACCCTGTGCTATTGGATTGAAACTATAGGGTTTGCATAAACTCATGGTTTTTAGTATATAAACACGAACAAAGGGATAAAGATATGTGTATGTGCATGGTTAGTATAGACACATATATTCCCTAGCTCTGTCTGATGAGAGGGCCTAGAAACAATGACAACCCTGTAGTAACTAGCTCACCTAGAGTCCAGATATTGATTCTAAGTACTATTTTGTAATAAAAGGAACCAAGGCTTCTTAAAGAAAGGATTCTTTCCAGAGCTGTGACAGGGGACATATAAGACAAGCTCAGAACATATTTTGGTGTAACAAAGTAAAGGCATGTTTGAAAAATGATGGGGCCATGTTAAAAGGACATAGAAGCCAATTTGGAAATGCTCCCAATGGCTAAAGATAGAATAATTTGAATGACAAAATAATACCAGATTGTAACCCCTAAAATAAAATAAATATTTACAAGTCTATACTAGATAAGAAGAAACTACTCTTTTTTTTTACAATAGAATTTCAATTAATAAATAAGAATGAAATGAGGTAAATAGAAAAAGGTAAACAACAAGAATCATGGAAGATTAAAATTAGTGGTCAAAGCAATGATGAGAAATTAAGATGAGTATTTTCATATCCCGAAAGTATCTCATCTCCAAAATAATTATGAGTATTATTAAAAGGAAAAAAATCTAATTTTACAGTGGAGAAATCAAGAAAAACTACCATAACCAAGTGGCCAATGTTAATGCCATCTATAATAAAATATAGTGACATACTTTACCACTTAATATGAGACACTCAGAAAGGTACATTACCTCTGCATTCTCACCAAAAATGCACAATCCCACCTAATCCTGAAAAAAATATCAGATAAATGTAAATCGAGGGGTATTTTAAAAATGACTGGCCAGTATCCTTCAAAAGTGTCAGGTTCATCGGAGAGGACACAGAGACATGGAAGCATGAACAGAGTGCAGAATCTTAGATGGAAGGTGGGAGAGGGTGGGTGGGTGGGAGGTAATCAACCAAAAACCTTGTATGCATATATGAACATAGACAATAGGGTGCTAAAGACCTAGGACAGGAAAGGAGGTAAGAGGGGGATAAGGAAGGGGACGGGGGACATATGTAATACTTTCAACAATAAAGAACTATTATAAAATGTGTGTAGACTCAGGCAAAAAAAAAAGTCAGCTCATGAAAAACAAAGAAAGTAAGAAACTGTCACAGATTGAAAGACATTAAGGAGATATGACTATTAATCATATCAATTTTAGAATTGAATCCTGGACCAACCTCATTTTAAAATTAATCTAAAGGGTAAAATATGCAAGAATCTATATGAAAATTTTAATAATTTACTGTAACAAATAAAAAAATAAACTTTAAAACTGTAGTGATTCAAGTGATGGGATAAAAGCATAAGAAGACCTATGTGGAATGTGATAAAGAATCAGAGTCATTTATCTATGAGAATTTAGATAAAGGCTACTGACAGTACTTTAATCTATTGAAGCAAAGGTTAACTGTCAATAAATGACTTTAAGATGATTAGAATATATTTTGGGGGAAAATTAAGTTAATTTATTAATTGCATAAATATTTAAATGCCCACATGTTTTAGAAATAAAAAATAGGTCTCTAAACAACTCCATGTACAAAAATAGATTTCTAATGTTATGTTATAAAGAGCTAAATGTTTTTAAATCTATAAATATATTAATATAAATACAGGAGAGGAGTTTTTACAATCTCAGATTGGGGCAAATATTTTAAACAGGATAAAAAATCTATATGCCATAAAAGAAAGAATTGAAGGATTTAATTTCATAAAATTAAAAAAAGTTATACCCTGTTTCCCTGAAAATAAGACAGTGTCTTATATTAATTTTTGTTCCCAAAGATGTACTCAGTCTTATTTTCAGAGGATGTCTTATTTTTCCATGAAGAAGAATATGATACACATATATTGTTGAAGAAAAAAATAGGAAATTTATTACCTGTATACAGTACATTAGTAGTTGTCATCCTAAACCAGCTCACTGATTGGCCGCAGCGCAGCCGGAGTTGTTCAGGCAGTGCGAGGTCTCTTTAAATCAGGAGTCAGATGCCTTACGGTAGCTTTGGGGGCCTTATATTCCGGGGAGGCCTTATGTTCGGGGGAAGCCTTATTATTGGGGAGGTCTTATTTTCAGGGGGGTGCCTTATATTACAATGAGAGGCAAAATGGGAAGTAGGTCTTATTTTGGGGGGATGTCTTACTTTCGGGGAAACAGGGTATTACAGAAGACACCATAAACAAAAGATTGGGACAGGCTGAAAACATATAAATGTGTATGAAAGATAATTTAAGGGTCATTTTGACTTCTTCAGTCTCTTCATGGACTCACAGGCTCTGTGAGTAGTAGGAGGTCTGGAAGGCATTGTTCCTGCTGTGCAGTGGTGTGTTTGAGGCTTGTTGAGCCTCAACAGGCCAGAAATAGGGCCTCTGTGCCTTTCCAGACTCCATTCTGCTCCCAGTGTTCACTCAGCATGATCCATTTAACCCTCTAGTCCTGGGTGCGGGCACCTCTCAGACAGCCTGGAGAGACCTGAAGAGTATCATGCTAAGTGTCAGTCAGAGAAAGACAAGTATCATATTATCTCACTCATATGTGGAATCTAAGTAACAAAATAAACTGATGAACGGAATGGACCCAGAGACATGGAAGCATGAAACAGAGTGCAGAATCTGAGAGGGAAGGTAGGGGAAGGTGAGTGGGTAAGAGATAATCAACCAAAGACCTTGAATGTATAACCCATGGACACAGACAATAGGGTACTGAAGGCCTGGGCAGGGACGGAAGGGGCAGGGAATGGGAGCGGGGAGGCACTGAAGGGAGTCACTAGGGAGAAAAAGAGGACCTATGCAATATTTTCAACAATAAAGAATTATTTAAAAATAAATAATTCTGCTGGGAAAAAATAAATTTTAATTTAGAATATAAAATATATAAACATTCCTTGAAGTAAACAAAAAGACAACTGAAGAGAAAAATTTGACAGTTCTTATTTTGGCTGATCACCAAAAAAAGGTATGTGCATAGTATGTGCATAGTGGTGTTGGGGTATGAATATATATATATATATATATATATATATATATGTAGTATATCTCAAAAAATGTATATACACTTCGAATAATTACAAAGACAACGTTTATTAAAATACATTTTATTTTCAAAATGTAATAGAATTTACATTTTATAAATTTTTTGGATCACCCTTTATATGCCCAACCCCTAAGTAAAGAAGTAAATATAGATCATAATAATATTGACTTATTTTGATCAAATTGGCAAAGGTTTTTAAAGATTATTAATGTCCAGTGTTTATGGTAATATAGATGTGAAGTCAAAAAAATCACAAAGATAGTTGATGTAATGAGATGCACATATCTTTTGACTCAGTAATTTAATTTTTATGAATCTGTCAAAAAACAGAGGAAGCAGATATAGGAAAGACCATTGGAATTGTGTATAACAGTAAAATATTGGAAAACTATAATATCCTTTAGAAAATGAATAATTAAAAATTATAGACATTGAATTATTTTCCAGTTATTATAAAGAATGAGGTAGTATTTATGTTTCAATATGAAAAGATCTTCAAAACATTGTGTTATGTGTATCAAACAATTGATAGAACATTTATATCAACAGATAGAGTACAACTACATATATATTTGCATGCATACATATCCTATATAATAAAGAGGCAATATGCAAATTGACCCTCACACCCTTCATAAGATGTCCACCTCCATGTGGTCAAAGATGGTTGCCACAAGATGGCCAGCAGGGGAGGATAGTTGTGGGTGATCAGGCCAGCAGGGGAGGATAGTTGTGGGTGATCAGGCCAGCAGGGGAGGGCAGTTAGGGGCAACCAGGCCAACAGGGGAGGGTAGTTGAGCCAGCAAGGGAGGGCAGTTGGGGGAGACTAGGCCTTCAGGGAAGGGCATTTGGGGACAACCAGACTGTCAGGGGAGGGCTGTTGGGGGTGACAAGGCCTGCAGGGGAGAGCAGTTGGAGGCAATCGGGCCATCAGGAAAGCAGTTAGGAGTCAATCAGGCTGGCAGGGAAGGAGGTAGCGGGTAATCAAGGTGGCAGGTAAGCGAGCAGTTGGGAGCCAGCAGTCCTGGATTATGAGAGGGATGTCTGACTGCCAGTTTAGGTCCAATCCGATAGGGCCTAAACCAGCAGTTGGACATCCCCCGAAGGGTCCCATATTGGAGAGGGTGAAGGCTGGGCTGAAGAACAACTCCTGAAGTGCATGAATTTCATGCACTGGCCCTCTAATATACAGATAAAAGAGAATGAAAAAAAAACTTACATATTTCACTCTATATTTGTTCCATATAATTATTGGTTTGAATTTTTACATCAGAAGTATATTCATATATGACATATGTAGCTAAAAATATAAAGTGAAAAATAAGCTTCAATATGATTTAGAGCAGCTCTGTGTAAAGATAGCTATTTTGTCCAACTTTTAAGGTCACATTTAAGGGGGAAAATGGAATAAAAGTAGAATATGCAACCAAAATGCATATTTCTTACATTAAACAAAGCAATAGATTTTATGGCGAAGCTTAGGAATGTGAATTATTTCCTCTTAACCACAACTTATTGAGCTATAGGTTAGGTAAATTTTGGAAGTAATATTTTTGCAAACTTGTTTGGAGAGTGAGATAGGGTGGAAGGATCAGTCTATCTCTTTAATATCCTGGCTCGTTAAAAGCCTAGCTGTTCATATAGTGTGTTCTGGGAACTAGTATCAAACTCCTAGAGGTCATGAAATTAGAATGGTAACAGCAAAATCAATTTACCCCTTTAAATTCATTTTTTATACTTAGTGGAAATACATGTTAGGATACAGGGGAAAAAAAGGGGGGGAGATATAGGGTCTACAAAACCAGATGTAAAGAAATGGGTAATACGAAAAATAAAGAATAACACTATACCATCAATACAAAGTTAAAGGAGATACTTGAGAAGCAGTGAATTAATAACACTATACCATCAATACAAAGTTAAAGGAGGTACTTGAGAAACAGTCAATTAATAAAAAAGCTATGCCTACCACTATTTTAAAACAAGCATTTCAGTTCTGATAATGTAAGTAAACCTAAGAAGGAAATAAAGAAACATAATTTTCCTGCTATCACCAATTGTTCAAACCAGAAACTGAAAGTCATTTGATATCTTCCCTCCTTTACCTCTATATCCAATCCATCACTGCAAGAAAAATGATTTTAGCATTTAACTTCTAAAAGATCTCTCAGTCTTTCCTCTGAATTCTATCTTTAATGCCATCCAGCTAGTGTCACCTCTGTCACATCTGACCAGGACAATCTCAATGTCCTCCTAATCCTTCTCCCAGCTTTCTTTCACTCCTGTCCTTCCAACCCATCCACATAGCAACTAGGGTGATCTTTTAAAAACACCAGTAGTCCTGTCCCTTTCTGAGATCACTTACCTTCTAGTACTGCCTTTTTATAACCTTCAAGATAGAAGATATTTGCTGTGCTCTCCTTGATCACTGAGCCAGTCTTGCTTCCTTTCTGTTCCTGCAACTCACTCACCTCAGGGCCATCATGTCCTCTTTCCCCCAATTTTTGCCTAATTAGTTCCTTCTTAACTTACCAATAAATACTTCCTTGAAAACATAATCTAAAATAGCCCTCGCTGAAACCGGTTTGGCTCAGTGGATAGAGCGTTGTCCATCTGAGGATTAAAAGGTCCCAGGTTTGATTCCGGCATATGCCCAGTAGGGGGCGTACAGGAGGCAGCTGATTGATATCTCTCTCATTGATGTTTCTCTCTATCCTTTTCCTTTCCTCTCCGTAAAAAAATCAATAAAATATATTAAAAAACACACAACATAAAATAGCCCTCTTCTTTACTTTGTTGGTGTCTGATCTTTTTCTTCCTAGTATTTTCAGAAATGTGCAGTTATGTATTCATTTGAGTGTATGTCCGTTTAATGTACATCTCTCCTACCATATAGATTCAAAGAGGGCAGGAACTTTATCTATCTTGTTCATCTCTGTATTCCCAGTTCATAGCTTACTGTCTGGCATACAGTAGGTGTTCAATAAGTGAATAGATAAATAAATCAGCATAACTAGGTCCAGAAATATTTTTAAAAGGTGTAAATACTTACTAAAATAAAGATTAATTATTTGTGTAATTTAAATATAGAATTAATGATACAAGAATAGATGCAGGGCCCTTGAGGGAAGTCAGATGGCTACCCAGATGTATTAGGAACTCAATGTTGCTGCCATGTCTGCTCCTCACTTATTGGGCCTAGAAATAATTTTGTCATGTACCCATGGTAATTAACAACTGACTCATACTGAATAAACCCATGACAGATTTATGTCTACATAACAATCCCAACTCATTAATTTATAATAAAATACATAACTATCAAGTCAATCTAATCCTTAATCCTTGTTTAGCTCAAATACTCCCTATAGGAGATGGACAAATAGATAAGTTATATCCAAACAAGAACTTCAGCTCAGAAATGATTCCTGGCCACAAATTACTTATGTCATAGACGTACTCTCACTTTAGAATAAGCCACCATTATCTTATGCCTGGATTCATACAGTAACCTTCTAACTGTCTCTGAACTTCCCCTTTCAAATCTATTAAGCATACAGCAGCAAAATTGTTCCTTTCCAAACATACATTTAGCCACCTCACTTCTCTACTTAAAACACTTCAATGCTTCTTCATTCCATTAGAAGGAAACCATACTCACGGCTCACAAGACTCTATATAATCTGAGCCCTGCCATCTCTCCAATCTTATCAGGTGTCCATCTCTCTGACACATTAGAGCCCAATATACTTGTGTGCTTTCCGATTGAGAGACTAAATATATGTATGGACGATGGCCAGACCATATGTAAAAATAGAACTCTGACCCACAGCCTGCAGCAACCAGCCCAGGAAACCACCCCATTATGTATAGTAGCCAGCCTAGGAAGCCAATATGCTATATATAAGTCATACTTGTAGAAGGCAGACCACTATATCTAACAATGGATCTGGGAAACCAAACAATAGTCCCTCAATGATCAGATCAAAAGGATTAGGATTTATTAATAACTGATAGCCTTTGAGTACATGCCAAAGCATAGTGATGTGCTGACTCCCATGACTAAATGGTCTTTGCTTATTTTCTTTTGGTTGTTTTTTATTTCCACAAGGCCCATCAGTGGGACAAGCTGTTTCCTCTCTTGGAGACTTTCTAATTCTGCTGCCTAGAGTGTGTCCTCAACCCTTCACATGCACAACCTCTTCCTGTTTTCTACATTTCTGCTTATGTATTAAAGACATCCTCCCTAACCAATCTGTATAAACACACCCATTTCAGCCTCTTCTTCAGTTCCCTTTAGAGTACTTACCACAACTTCCAATCATTCTGTTTATCTTCTCAGTTTACTTATTTTCTACCTTTCACCCCCAAGAGAATGAAGCTTTTTGAAGATAGAGACTCCCTCTCTCTCCACTTTACTCTGACTCTTGAGGAATTAGAATAGATATTAATAGGTACTAAAAAATATGGTAAATAACTAAATGTGTAAATAAATGGTTGAAAGCCTAAAGTAATGGCTGCAGACTCAGTATAAGAAATAATCATGCCCAGACACCAACTGAAATAATTAGATGACTCTATGGTTCTGCACTTTCACTAATACCTTTCATGGACCAAAATTGGGGCTGGGAGTTGGCTTCCCTTAGATCTGCCTTGATCTGGAACATCCTACTTCAGAGTAGTGGATGAGGGAGTGGTATGGCCAAGGATGCATGGTTGAGTCTCAGAATCTCACAGTCTATTAACCTTGAACTTTTGAGTTAAACAACCTTTCTAGACATCAAATATTAGCTCCCCTAAACCCACTAGAATCCAGCCCTCAATGTCAGCTATGTCTTGTTCTTTCTCTTTTTCTTTTTGCTTTAAAATTTTTTTCAACCACAGTTTACATTCAATATTATTTTGTATTAGTTTCAGGTATACAGCCTAGTAGTTAGACAATCATATATTTTACAGTGTTTCCTCCTGGTGTTTCTGTACATAGTTATTGCAATACGAGGGGCCCAGTGCATGAATCTGTGCCCCTTGAAAGGAACTGTGAGCTGTGAGGTTGCAATGGGCATAGGAGCAGATCTCGGCCCATTCTCTATGCCCCCACTCAGCTCCTCCTGCTGCGGCCCCTGGTCCACTTGGCAATGTTAGGACACATTTTTTAAGTACACCATATTTATTTAATGGACTGTTTCTTTAAGAGAAGTTTTAAGTTTATAACAAAATTGATGAGAAAGCTGAGAGATTTTTCTCATATCCAGTGCCCCCCATATGCACAAAAACTCTCCCAGTATCACCATATCCTACCAGAGAGATACATTTTTTTACAAATGATGAACCTACATTTACACATCATTATCACCCAAAGTTCATAGTTTACATTAAGTTTCACTCTGAGTGTTGTACATTCAAATGTATAATGACATATATTCACCACTATAGTATCATACAAAATAGTTTCACTGCTCTAAAAATCCTCTGTGTTCCAAATATTTATTACTTTCTCCCTATAACCCTGGCACCACTGAACATTTTACTTTTTTCAAAATTTTGCCTTTTTCAGAATCTCATATATTTGGAATATATAGTATGTAGCCTTTTCAGATTGGCTTCTTTTACTTGGTAATGAACATTTAAGAATTTCCCATATCTTTTAATGGCTTGATAGCTCTTTTTTTTTCTTTTTTTTTTGCATTGAATAAGATTCCATTGTTTGGCTGAACCACTGTTTATCCATTCTCCTCCTAAAAGACAACTTGGATATTTAAGTTTAGACAATTATGACTAAAGCTGCTAAAAATTCCCAGGTGCAGGCTTTTGTGTAGACATAAGTTTTCAACCAATTTATGTAAATACCAAGGAACATGATTGCTGGATCATATGGTAGCAATTTATTTAGTTTTATAAGAAACTGCCAAACTGTCTTTCAAAATGGCTGTACCATTTTGCATCCCCAGCAGCAATGAATGACAGTTCCTGTTGCTTCACATCCTTGCCAGCATTTGGTGTTGTCAGTGTTTTGGATTTTGGTCATTTGGAAAGAGCCAAAAATATTTTTGAACAACCAGATGTGAATAGTGAAAAAAGAAATGAAATATATTATCAACTAAAATAGGGAAGACTGAGGGAAAGCAGGTTTTGTGGCAACGATCAGTTCATTTTGGACATGTTGATTTCAAAGTCTTTATTAGACGTCCAAGTAGTGAAGTCACATAGGCATTTGTCATAACAAATATCTGGATATATGCCTGTGGGAGCCATCAGCATGTAGACAGTGAAGCCATGAGACCCAATGAGATCAACAAGGGTGTGAGTGTGACTAGAGAACACAGCCAAGGGTTGAGCCTTGGGGCACTCTCACAAGAAGAGGTCTAGAAAAGACGGAATCAGCAATGGAAAAGAAAAGGAAACAATCAGGAGGGTGGAAGTTAGAAACAATAAAGTATGGAGTCCTGGAGGAGGAAGTATATGAAGATGCAATGATCCACAGTGTCAAATATTGATCATACATAAAGTCAAATGAGGTCGGAGAACTGACCATTATATTTATCAATGGGAGACCCTTGGTGACCTTGACAAGAGGAGTTTCAGTGGATGTGTGGGTTGGATGAGTTAGAGAAGGAAATGGAGGAGAGGAGAAGAAAACAGTGACTAACAATAACTCAGAGAATTTTGCTGCAAAGAGGAACAAACAAATGGAGATATATATAGGAGGGGAGGTCAAGAGGAATAACAGAAGAAAGGGAAATGATGATGAAAGAGAGGAGAGACTTGTCAGAGTAGATCATAGCAGATGAAACTGAGTGCAGAAGAAAGGCTGTCTTTACATAGGGTTTTGGCTAGTTCAGCTGTAGTGAAGGGCAGTAACAGCATGGAAAAATGGGCTGTCTGTATCTTGACATGCTCCCTGTGGCATTACAAAGGACTAGCTGTCTTCACAGGGCCAGAGCAGACAGAAGTAAATGTTGTGGAACTTGTCCCTTAGTAACTTCAAATGTTTCTCTGCTAATGTATTCATTGAATGTTCCACAGGTGACCTTTTATTCCATGAGAAAACGAAGGGCACATATGTTGCTATCCTGACTCCCCCAGATAGACACCTCAGTGACATTTGAAGTAATCATCTATGGCCATGTCTGTGTTTAGCTTCTAAACAATTTCTCTTTCCATGCCACCAAGCTCCTGCCCTTTGTTTGCATCTCAAATTTGGTCCTTTTCTGGAATTTCAAAATTGGCATGTGGAGTAGTGTTTCCTGGTTGGATTTCAGTATTAACTTTGGCTATGACTCAGCTCTTTACTCCTGGCTGCTTTGTGCTGCATGTCCTTCTCCATTTCCAGCTCTCAAAGCCCAAGCCCTGACTTTG
This sequence comes from Lasiurus borealis, assembly GCA_004026805.1. Lineage (NCBI taxonomy): Eukaryota > Metazoa > Chordata > Mammalia > Chiroptera > Vespertilionidae > Lasiurus > Lasiurus borealis. The sequence goes on along the minus strand of PVJN01003189.1, from coordinate 64,104 downwards.
GCTTATTTGGCTAATGCCCTGGCCTAGATCTCCTCCACCATTCCTCAAAAAGGAGAGATACATTCCATGATAGCTGGGATTCAGGGGTGAAATACAAATTCAAAATGCCAAAGTGAGCTACTACTGATTCTATAATAACAATAATACATATACATACACTTACATAATCATTTGGTATAATGTAAAACAGGCTAATAAATCAATAAAAGCTGAAAGCATCCAATGGATGAAACAAATCACATGCTGTGGCAGACAGAATTCTAAAATGATTCCCCAAATTTCTCAGTCCCTCTCCAATGTGTGCATTCCATGTAATTCCTGGAATTGTGAAGATGATGGATTTTACTGCTATGATGAGTTATTTTTTATGGCACAATTGACTTTACAAAGAGAGATTATCCAGATAGTGCTGACCCAGTCACAGGAGCCATTTAAAAGCAGAAGTTGAAAAAATCAGAAATAGAGATAGAAGATGGTGACTGGTAAGAAGGCAGGGAGGGAGAATATGTGAGACAGTGAGGAAGTGATAGAGGAGTGTGTGGATGTGGTGTATGTGTGTAAGAGAGAGGGGGGGAGAGGGGGAGAGAGAGAGAGAGAGAGAGAGAGAGAGAGAGAGAGAGAAGAACAGTTAGATTCTGCAGGTCTTCCAGGGGGAGGGCTGCCAGGCCGGGCAGTCTTGAACTGCAAAACCTCACTTCCACTGTGGACACTCCCAGGCAGCCAGCACTGGCACAGAAATCACACCATCTTGAAGAACAGGATTGCTTGTGACTAGGACCCTAGCCTCACTACCACGCAAACTGGTCTCAGACACAAGCTGACCCTACAACCACTCCTGAGAAAGACATCCAGATCCATGACACCCAAGACTCCAGACATCCCAGCTGCAGATTACTGTGAGCCAAGGACCCCATCCACCTCCCTGCCAGCATAGGACCTGCCAGACCTGCTATGTGCAACCAGCCTTCCTCCAACACAGGGCAGCTGTGTGACTTTACTTTGACTCTTAGCATGGGAGTCTGTTTCCTGTGACACAGGAGTGGGCCTCCTGCCAACTCGGAGTGGTTGCACAACCTGATTTTGACTCTGGGTGCTTGGACACAGAGAGTCTATTTCCTGTAAAGCACATGCACATGAAACCAGGCCTCCTGCACACAAAGGGCATCTGGGCCACCTGTCTTTGACTCTCTGCTCATACACATGGAAGTCTGTTTCCCATGGCACAGGAGTGGGCCTTCTGCCAACACAGGGTGGCTGTGCAACTCTGCCTTCCAAGCAGACCGGGATCCCTGATTCTCTATGCAAGAGGCAGAACTGAGCACTAGTGACTTGACTCTTGGGATCACACATGGGGACTCTGTTTCTCATTGTGCACACACAAGATCTGCATGACTCCAATTCTCAGTGCATGCACACAAAGGGACCCTGATTCACAGCATGAGCTGTACCAAGTGACAGAGACTCTGATACTTGATTCTCAGTGCAATAACGGAGGGTCTCTGCCTCCTGGCACTTTCTAGGATACTCTGATTTTCAGCGTATGCCAACAGGGACTTTTTTCAGCATGGAGCATGTGGGGGTCCCTGATTCTAGGTTCATGCACAAGGCTTCACTGAGCATTAGTGACTCTGACTCTTGGCATGCACATGGCTCCCACCGACCCATGTCAACCACATGTCTCTAGTATCAGTGTCGGAGCTCTTCAGTGACAGTTGGGTGGCATGAAGCTCCCACTGCACACAGCTCAGGCTCCTACAATTTGGCATTTGGACCTTCTGGTGATAGTTAAAATGGGGAGGAAATGAAACAATCCCCAGAGGAAAGAAAAAAGGAATTGCCAAGAAAGGAAATAAGTGAAACTGAGGCATGCAATATGACAAAAAAGAATCCAGAGTAATGGTCATATGGTTCATAAATCAGATGGAAGAGAAAATAACACCTATGCAAAAATCAGGAAGAAATAAAAAGTGATATAACTACAATCAAAAATACTATGGAAGGTTTCAACAATAGAATAGAAGAAGCAGAGGACCAAATTAATGAGTTAGAAGTTAAGGTAGAGCAACAAGCCCAATCTGAACACCAACTGGAGAAAAAAATTAAAAAGCAGGAGAGCCTAAGGGAGCTTTGGGACAAAACAAAATGAAGTAATATATGTATAATAGGGGTTCTAGAAGGACAAGAAGAGCAGCAAGGTTTATAGAATCTATTTGAAAAAATAGTGACAGAAAACTTCCCTGATGTGGGGAAGAAAAAGTCACACAAGTACAGAGAATTCCAAGCAAGATGAATCCCAAAAGACCCACACCAAGACACTCATAATTTCAATGGCAAATGTTAAAGGCTGCAATATATAGAAAGAGTTACCTACAAAGGATCCTCCATCAGATTATCAAGTGATTTCTCAACAGAAACACACCAAGCTAGAAGGGAATGGAAGGAAGTATACAAAATGATGCAAAGCAAAGGATTGAATCCAAGAATACTCTATCCAGAAAGATTATTATTTAAAATTGAAGGGGATATAAGGAGCTTCACAGACCAAAAAAAAACAACAACAAAAACAATGATAAGGGAGTTTATCACTACCAAGCCAGCAATGCAAGAAATGCTAAAGGGAATATAAAAAGAAGAAATAGAAAGGGAGGAAGGCACACAGGCATAAAGCACAGAAATGGCTAAAAACAAGTACTTATCAATAATAACATTAAATGTAAATGGACTAAATGCTCTAATCAAAAGATATCCAGTGACTGAATGGATGAGAAAATATGACCTATATATATGCTGTCTACAGGAGCCCCACCTCACAACAAGGGACTCACACAGACTAAAAGTGAAAGGATGGAAAAATATCTATCAGGCAAATGGAAATTTAAAAAAAGCTGGGGTAGTAATATTTATATTTGACAAAATAGACCTCAAAGTGAAGACTATAACAAGAGACAAGGAAGGCCACTTCACAATTCTAAAGGGATTGATACAACAAGATATAACTCTGGTAAACATATATGCACCCAATGCAGGACCACCCAAATACATTTTTTAAAAAAAAACTTCTAGAAGATATCAGGGGAGAGATTGACAGCAATACCATCATAGTAGGAGACTTTAATACCCCATTAACATCACTGGATAAATCCTCTAGACAAAAAATTAACAAAGAAACAGCAATCCTAAACAACTCACTAGATCAGATGGACTACATCAAAATAAAAAGCTTCTGCACAGCAAAAGAAACCATCAACAAGTCAATAAGAAAGCCCACTCTATGGGAGAACATATTTGCCAATGATATCACAGACAAGGGTTTAATCTCCAAAATTTACAGGGAACTCACCCAACTTAACAAAATGAAGATAAACAATCTAATAAAAAAAAAATGGGCAAAGGACCTAAATAGACACTTTTCAAAAGAGGACATTCAGAAAGCCAACAGACGTATAAAAACATGTTCAAAGTCACTAATCATCAGAGAGATACAAATCAAAACAACAATGAGGTACCATCTCACACATATCAGAAGGGCTATCACCAACAAATCAACAAACAAGTGCTGGAGAGGATAAGGAGAAAAAGGAACCCTCCTTCACTGCTGAAGACTGGAGCAGCCACTGTGGAAAACAGTATGGTGTTTCCTCAAAAAATTAAAAATGAAACTGCCATTTGCCCAGTAATCCCACTTCTAGAAATATATCCCAAGAAAACAAAAACACTAATTTATAATTACTGAGTTTTTGCATCCTGCTGAGTACCATCACAAGGGCTTTGCATATGCATTTTCTTCTCAATTAACTGATAAGATCAGGTACTATTGTTTTCATTTTAGAAATGCACAATGGAGACAACTCAGAGTGAATAAATGACTTATCTTTAATTGTGTACCTAGTAGAGTGTCAGAATTAGGATTAGAACTCAAGTGATTTCAGTTGACATCACCTTGCCATGGTATTTCCTGATGACTTTTCTCTTGTTCAACAGATACACTGCTGAACCCATGACAATTATAGTAATTCTACTCAATGAAAATTTCTTGAGCACCTACCATATACTGGGCACTATATACATACTGGGATCTGCCTCTCTTTCCTTTGCCTCCCATGGTCTAGTGATAACTCACAGAGTTGAGTTAATGGGAAATAGGGATTTTTGTGAACTCTATGAATATGGTACAAAAGACACATTAGGCATACTGAATGCCTACTGTGCTTCTTCAGGCACTCTGATCAATGCCAGAAATGCTATAGGCAGCAAAACAGTCCTCTTATTTCATGACTATCTCAATTTCCTTGTTGTTTTTGCTCTAGTAGTTCTCAACCTTCCTAATGCTCCAACCCTTTAATACAGTTACTCATGTTGTGGTGACCCCCAACCATAAAATTATTTTTGTTGCTACTTCATAACTGTAATTTTGTTACTGTTATGAATCATAATGTAAATATCTGTGTTTTTGGATGGTCTTAGGCAATCCTGCTAGTTGTAATGTAATGTAAATATCTGTGTTTTCCAATGGTCTTAGGTGATCCACAGGTTGAGAACTGTTAACAAGATCACCTAAAACCATCGGAAAACACAGTAGCAAAATTATAGTTATGAAGTAGCAACAAAAATAATTTTATAGCTGGGGGTCACCACAACATGAGGAACTATATTAAAGGATTGCAGCATTAGAAAGGTTGAGAACCACTGGAATGTCTTAGCAACTTCAGAATGGTCTTCAATGGTCTCAAAATTTTCAAGGGAGTACTATGAAGGACTTGTTCCCCTATAAAAATAAAAAGTAGACCAATTGGCCTGGATGGGATCAGCAGAAATAAGCCAAGATATTTTCAGTAAATATGTGACTAGAGAGCTTGGGTAAGCTCCAAACCCAAAAAGTCTCTGTCAGAATCATCTAAAGAAGGCAGGGAAAGAATGTGATTTTAACTATGAAAGTGGAGCTCTATCAATAAGTCCCATCTGTGCAAATGTGTTAGCCGAGAAGATGGTCTGAGTAGAGTTTAATGCAGGATATTATAATATAGATTAGGAATTTGTTAGTGTTGATCTAATACTGCCAACTGAAGCAGAGATTCAAGTCCCTTACAGAGATATAATCCTAGGAGACAAAGATTTATGTTCCTGGTTCATATGAGGTCATCTTAAAATTATCTTACTCTCTTTATTTCTAATTCTATGTACATAAGAAATCTTCTGATTAATAATGTATTTTGATTTTGCTATCAGAAGTGGGATCTGTATTCCAGATAACTTATTAAATTGTAAGTCTTATTTACATATCTGTCATTTATAAATTTGATTAAAATAAGTTGATCTCAAAGAAGCTGAATGACCAATTTAGGAAAGATCATAGAAGATAGTACTATTAGCCCAGCCAGTATGACTCAGTGGTTGAACATTAACCTATGAACCAAGAAGTCACAGTTCTATTCTCAGTTAGGACACATGCCCAGGTTGCAGGCTCAATCCCCAGGGTGGTGTACAGGAGATAGCTGATCAATGCTTCTCTCTCATTAAACATCTGGTTAATGTTTCTATCTCTCTCTCTTTCTCCTTTACTCTCTGAAATCTTTAAAAAAAAAAAAAAGATGGGACTATCTAGACATGGTCATTTCCCACAGTTTGGTCCTTAAATTTAAAAGAACTGCATGATAAAGATACTAGATTTTGGAGATGAAGACCAGATAGATCCTCAGAAAGAGGATTCTACCTCAGGGACACCTTGAGAGATCATTTGGTCCCATTTCTATGGTATTTTTGTGGCTTTGTAATTGCAAAAAGCCCTAAAAGAAAATTATTTGAAAGTGATTGCCTGTGAATGGTAGAGCATAGACTAAAATTTACCTCCTTATTAGCCATTTCACTGTTTTAGAGTATCAAGAGGCTTCTTGCCATAAAACGTATAGGTGGAGTGCAACTACTAGACTTTATGCTATTGATTTGCATGACATCTTTTCTCTAATGACATTTTTCCTAAATTGGCTTTCCACATCCTTGAATTTACAATCAGAAAATTAAATCTAACCTTATTCAGCTGAAGACAGAGTTATTATATGTGTTGATCTGGAAAACCTCTGAATTATGTTTTTCTTGTGTCCTCCTGACCCTATTTGAAGCCTGCTATGTAAAGGCAGTGTTTATGTTAAAAACTACTTCTGCTTTGATATCTATCTTGGGGTCTTCTCTTGGGTGTACAAAATGAATTATTTAAGTGATATTTTGGGGGATATTGACTATACATAGAAAGATGATCTGAAATGTCTTCCACATTTCAATGTTGAAATAAACGACTACAACATAAAAGAAAGGTTTACCACCTACTGTGGGTTCTACGTCATACACTTAATAGCTAGGCAATGACTGATGGAGCTTACCAACAATATGTTTGTTAATATTCTATTTTTAACTCTGGTAAAAAAAAAACACTTAAAGTTTACCATCTTAACCATTTTTTAATTGTACAGTTCAGTGGTGTTAAGTACATTCACATTTTTTTGTGTGCAAATAATCTCCAGGACTTTTTTCATCTTGCAAATCTGAAACTTTGTTTCCATTGAACAACAACTAATTCCTCCTCGCCAGCCCCTGGCAACCTCCATTCTATTTTATGCTTCTATGAAATTGACTATTTTAGATATCTTGTGAAAGTGGAATCTTACAGCCTTTGCCTTTTTGTGATCAGCTCACAATATGCTTTTGATAGTAACATCAGTTTCTAACACAAGGTTCTCAACCATCTATTTCATCCATAGAGAAGCAGCAGAGGACTTGATTTTCTCGTCAAGATAACAGTTAACATGTACTAAGTGGGTTGGTTAGTGTGCGAAGAGCTTCACATTGGGGATCTCAGTTGGTTCTCACAACTGTTCCTGGTGGTGGATACTATGACTACCTCTGTGTTTCAGATGAGGAAACAGGATTAGAGAGGTTAGGTAACTGGCCCAATGTCACATTGTCAAAGAATACACAGCCTTGACCATTGGACATTGGGCATATATGAATTGAGGCTAATTCACCAGAGCATAGAAGTCCTGGAATTCAAAAGGACCTGACCAGCAGCCATGGAACAGAACAGGGACTATGTCATTTTAAACAACCAGCAGTATAAATTAAATTAGAACTGAAGTTTATGTGTCATTGTTGGTTCTTTATAAAATAAATGAAATGCAAGCTGAGCAAATGTAGAAACCAAATGATTTTTTCTCTTTCTGAGCAGGCCTCCTATGAGTCTCTGCACATTGGTACTCAGAGTACCATACATGTTATTCAATGGGTCTCCATATATGCTGCTACTGAGCTAATCATGCATTTAAAGAAAGAAGAGTAAATACATGTTTTAAATTATATTTATAAAACATTTAACCTCATCAAAAGAGAAATGACCACATTGAATGCATTAGAAAATAATGAAAACATCATTTTTTCATAGTCCTCAGCAACTGGTTCTAGTCTACATGATTAATTGGAAGTTAATAAATCATGAACAAACAAACAAATATCCTGTTGAACATTTATCTTTCAAAAGTAGTCATGTGCATTTCACCCTGCAGAAATAGCATCAAAACTTTACACTGGGAAAGAGCAATGCCGTTTTCATGTTTCAGGAATCCTGTATATAAACTATGCTAAACACATGAAGTTGGGCTTAAGAAACTTCAAGTGAATATTCAACAACTCAAACTAAATACAGTAAAAGTGATTCCAAAATGAAATTTAGTGCTTTTGTTTCCTCAAAATAAGTTGGTTTCAAAGGAAAAATATGAACAATGGAACAAAGACAAAAATTTTAAATAGAGGATGGTTCCAAGTGATAACAAAAGTTTAAAGAGTCAAAAATAGATGGAAAACTACCACGCCATCATTTGTTCTGAGAAATAAACCTTAACCTCCTCCTGCTATGACAACAACGGAAGAAAGAAAATAATGGAAGAAAAATGGAGTTAATCAAAAGGTAAAATCAGCCCTCACTGGTTTGGCTCGATGGATAGAGTGTCAGCCTGCGGACTCAAGGGTCCCAGGTTTGATTCTGCTCAAGGGCATATACCTTGGTTGCAGGCACATACCCCCGTGGGGATGTGCAGGAGGCAGCTGATCGATGTTTCTCTCTCATCGATGTTTCTAACTCTCTATCCCTCTCCCTTCCTCTCTGTAAAAAAAATCAATAAAATATATTTTTTTAAAAAAAGAAAAACCAAAATAAATGATTTTCTTTCTTTCCTTGAAAACAAATAAATAAACAGCAAAAATAACAAAAAAATTAGCTTAGAGAATAGACTTAACAATTTCTTAATTTAGTCTGGAATGTTTCCATTGGATTGAAGTCAGAAGTACTCACTTTGTCTACATTCTTATCTAGCTTTAGGTGTGTCGCTTTTATTTATTTTTAGAATAAAGAATCTTGAGCCTAAGGATTACTTTGCATGCAAATCTAAGGAGTTATTTACGGGTTTTTACTCTCTTATATACATTGCTGATTAATTATTGGAATGAATGTATTTAAGGACATAGGTGGTTTAAACATACCCCAGTGTGAGGGGGCACCATCAGAATGGCATTGTGAGATGATACCTGCCAGGGAACATGGACATCTGGCCTGCCAGTCAACAAAAGAAGGCTTGTTATAGCACCAAAAGGAGTCTGTAAGAACTTTACTTTGCACAGACATTAGGGAATAAGCTACTATATATGCAGTCAGTTCTGTTGATATCTGAGTTTTAAGATTAAAAAGTATAACATGAAAATACTTGAATGCTTAGATTATTTGGAACATCATAAACTATTTGAGGGTATATAAATATTACTTAAGCTCACAAAACAGTATTTTATGTTTAAAATAATGCATGAATCATTGGATACATAAAAATGGTAATTAGGCTTTTTTTAGTGAGTTTACACTTTAATGAAGAAGACATATCATCAATTTTTTACAAAAAGTAATAAAGACATATAAAAAAGTTAAAAATAATCTGGAGGTGTAAAGGAGAGACCTAGAATAACTCTCTTGGGTTTCTGGTCTAAGTTTCTCTATAGATTGTGGAGCCATTTGCAGAGATGAAATGGGAATTGCCAATAAGGAAGAGGGATTAAGGGGATAAGGATGAACTCATTTTAGTTGTTATTGATGATGAAAATGGTATAGGATATACGACCCTCAACAGTGGTCCTAAAATTGACATGTTAAAAGTTATTAATGTTACAATCCATCTTGGACATTTGGCTTATTGTTATAAAATGAAATGAAATCTTTCATATGCCACACACACACACCTGCACATAGACACAGACATACTCATATTACACATTAGAAAGGACATTTTATGCAGATGGGTAGTTGCCCCCTTGAGTACAAAGCAGCTGTCCTAACTTGCATGTCCTCGTCAAGGGCTGTCATCTCTTGTGCAGTCACAGTGCCACCTATTTACTGCTCTTCTGACCACATTTAACTTTCTGCTAGAGTGAAAGTAACCACGTCTCTCTTCAGCTCTCTATTGAGTTATTTTCTTTCTTGACCTATTTCTTGCAAAGATTTTCTTGGCCTGTAAGCTAACACACAAATTAATACAAATTGACCTTTTCTCAATGTCACCATCAATCACAGTGCTCCCAAAGACCTACCCCAGCAACAGGGCTCTCACCTTCCCTCAGTGAGTTGAGAGTTGTGAGTTGTGAGCACTCAGCCATTCCCTTCTTCCCTCCAGAGAGGTGGGCTGCGGGTTTTGTCCTGGCCATTCAAATTTCAATCACTTAAGAAATCATTAGTTTTCAACTGCTTCCATTTCTAAAAGATATAGTTTTATTATATGTCATTTCTGAACTTGATGTTTTTAATAAAGACAAGCCTGTTTAAATATAAAAATTATCTTTACCTTAATTTCTGCTGGGAATATCTTAAAATGATGCCCTGATAAATCTGAAAAACAGTAAGTAGATACTACACTAATTTCATATTTTGAAGGGACTTATATGTCATATTCAGAAGGTTGAACTATGTTCTGAAGGCAAAGAAAAGCCTTAGAAGGTTTTGGGCAGAGAATGGCAGAGCCTTGCTTTTGCTCTTGCCACACACCCCCAAGATAAAAGAAGCCAGAATTCTCAGAAAGAACAACTATGTTCTGTCTCTATCTAAGTGGCTTCAGAGTCCCTTTAGTTTCTGTAGGAATCAACTGGGTAACAACTCCAGACACAGGGAGTCTAGCTCCACATTGCTTGTTTTTCATTTTACCCACACCAGAACATTCCCTGAGTGTGCTATAATCATCCACATTTTTGTGTGTTTTCCCTATTTTTCTACTTCCCATATGTGACATGTGATATTTTATTATTTTACCACTCAATTTAAGAATGGCTTTTTGGAAAGCATTCTCACTTCCTTCATCTGAGTCATCATGCCACTGATTAGATATCTCCATTATAGTTCCTATCTTACAATATTGTGGTTCTTGTATGTTATCATCACATGAGCAGGGAGATCTGCTCTATGCATCCACAGAAACTAAGCCAAGGACCCTGGCACTTCTTAGATCCCATAAGCATTTATGGAATGGGTTGGAATTAATTGAATTAAATAAGGATAACTTGGTTGGCATTCTTTTTCTTCAAACATGTCAACACTCTGTAGGGTAAAGTGATATTGTCAGCAGCATCAGATCAGTGATCGTGGAAAATGAAATACCAGAGAAGCATACTCTAACTCCCTACGTTTCAACATTTGTATTCCCCACAATTCCAAATGACATAGTAAAAAGAAAACAAAGGGAAGAGTCAGTGATTGATACAAAGTAAATACCTAAAGAAGGAATAACTTTAATATTAATGAAAGGAAAAAATAAAGAATTATCATCATGCTTCCATTTACCCCAGATTAGGTCCTATCTTTTTTCAAAATTTGCTCATTAGTGTTTGTATGAGGTTTTTTGTCCATATATATCACAGAATAATTCTTAATTAGACCTGTCCCTCCCTCTGCTGTCAGACACACCTCTCTTGGCCATGCCTGCCCAGCACAGTGATTAGCTTGGTTGGCACACACCTGATCCTCTTCCTTTCATGCTATCTCTGGTGCTATTTTTGTGCATGTTCCTGTAGTGCATTTTTTGTCACTCACTTATATCACTTTGTCAATTCCCTCTTCTCTTTTCATGTATTATTTTCTATATGATAAATGGCTTTCTTTATTTCAGATTGGCTAGTTGGAGCAGCATTTTCTGTACATCATTTTTGAATAATGAGTTAAGACATCATTATACAGGATTTATTAATTACTTTATATACGTTGCTTAAGAAATAATGCCCTTACATGAAAAGGTAAATACTAGTTTGTGAGGTGACAATGTGTTAATTAAGTTGATAGGGGAATACTTCCACAATATATACATATATTAAATCATTACATTGCATATCTTAAATATTCTAAAATGTTACTGCAGTAAAGCTGATGTGAAGAATAACACAAATTAGTAATAGGTAAATCAATCTCTCAATTAATTCTAAATTTTAAAGGTATCATACCTTAGCATCTCTATATTTTTTCAATAGTTGTAAATTAATACAATCCATTGTGGTAGCAGAATTTCTATTTAAAATCTTATATTTGTCATAAGTTTAGGTAAATAAATAAACTAGATAGATAAATAGATAGATTTATTTAGATATAAATAGATATTTATATAGATATGATCAAATGATCAAACTGGAGAACAAGTATGATGCTTTGAAAAACTAACATGAAGTAGTTATCTTCTAAATTATCCATATTCAATAATATCTTATGATATAAATTATTTATCATGTATGTGACAAAAATTTTCCCCATTTGAAATCTACCTTATAACTATTAATGACATACTTGGTTACAGTTGTTTATAACACTATGTCATTTAACTGGTGACGTTTATTCTTCACTGGCTTGCATTTTTGTCTTAGAGAAGGATTTACCATGAAGCTTTGCATTCCAAACTCTTCAGTTGCACATTGGCCATTTTTAGAGCTCTGGTAAGGGGTTTGTCTAAAAATATGTTAACATGGTCATAGAATTTTTCAAAAATAAGATCTACTTATCACATTAAGTTTCTTTTCACCTTCACTTTCTGTTATACTAAACTTCATGTCAAATGGCTTCAAAGAGAGTACAAGCATTTGGGCAATCTAAGGAAAGCTGAGTTGAGGATACAATGACTGTAGTGTGATGTGTTTATGTGGTTTGCTCTAATTTCTGAGTATGGTATAGTTATTGCTACTGTGTCTCTGTAGAAATGCTTTCAGGAATAAGTATAATTTGTTTGAAATGTACAGAGCCAGCAGGAAGTCTGTGAAAAATCCTTCCATTTGAAAAGATAAGCACATTGGTTCTCAGCAATGCCCAGACATAACAGAAATTTTCTCTTGATAATATGGATAAATAATTAATGCAGTGTGTATATTTTTTACATGTTCAGGCAACAAAATTACTTATTATGCTTTTCTGTATCATATAAATAAAATTATTGTGACATTATAAAGCAAATTATACTTTTTAAAAATTCCATTAACATTAAAAACAATTCATTAAAAGAAGCAAACATATATATTAAAAATATATATAAAAGAAAATTTATATACAAGAAGTAAACAAATTTCAAATAAAAGTAGTGACTAAGCCCTGGCCAGTATGGATCAATTAGTTGGATAGTCATTTTGTGCACTGGAAGGTCATAGGTTCAATTCCTAGTCAGGATACATGCCTACATTTCAGGTTCAGCTCCCAGTCAAGGATTGTATAGGAGGCAACCAATAGATGTATTTCTCTCACATCAATGTTACTCTCTAAATATCTCTCTCTCTCTCCCCTCTTTTCTCTCTAAACTCAATAAAAAGTTAAAATTAAAAAAAAAGTAGTGCCAAGCTTGTGTGGTTCAGTGGTTGAGCATCAATATATGAACCAAGGGGTCACCAGTTTGATTCTTGGTCAGGGCACATGCTGGGTTGTGGGCTCCATCCTCAGTAAGGATTATGCAGGAGGCAGCCAATCAATTGCCCATTCTCTCTCATCATTAATGTTTCTATCTCTTTCTCTCCCTTTCTCTCTCTCTTCAAATCAATAAAAACATATTAAAAAAAAAAAAAAGAAGTAGTGACTAAGCCCTAAGAGTGTTTGATTTTCCAGTTAAGGAAAAAAAAGTGAATAATAGTAACAACTTGGAAAAAGATTAATTTTTTTTTTTGCTGATTTATCAGGAAATACTAACATCATGTTACAACACTTCAATGCCACCAAGGACAATTAGTTTAATGAGTGCAACCAAATCAAGAAATCAAGAAGTGTGATAAGATTAGGCCCTATGGAAGAAAACTGTCTTGTCTTTCAATTTATATATGAAAAAAATTGTTAGAAGTTTCCTATAGTCAGCAACATTATTAAAATTTACATGATATTATCCATATGAGTTGTGAAGCTATAAGAACTTTTCTAATTGGTCATTTTAAAGAAAGTGATTTGAAAAACCATAGTAGGAAAAAATAGATTATCTTTTTATTCCTTAGAAAATAATATTGTAAAAATCACTGGCATAAGAAGTCTGGGGCACACAAACCCATACGCACAGAGAGGACCGACTCTGATTGTGCCGCTGTCTCTCTCTGGTGAGCACGAGACAGAGCCTCTCAACTGTGCCAGTCTAACTGCATTGAACCCCAGTTTCGGGTGAGACCCTGGGGATCCAGACTCATACAGGTCCCAGAGTTCAAGGGAACCAGAAAGGCAGAGGTCTGGAAGCACCCGCACATGGACACAGAAAGGGCCACAGCGATTAGCAATTACTGGTTACCGGTTACCAGTTACTGTGAGACACTTGAGACCCAGGGGTCATGTAGGGTGGGGCTGACTGGAAGCCAAGGCTGTCTCTGCTCAGCCCTGAGACTCCACCTCACCCAATCTGAACAGAGAGGCTTTTACAGTTTTGAAAGTCTTGCATCATAAGGCTGATTCCAGCATAGAAGTTCTCCTGGCATAGTGAAAATGCAGAAACAAAGGAAGAGTCCACAAATGAAAAAAATGGAGGAAAACAAATGACTGGATATAGAGTTCAAAACCATGCTTATAAGGTTTTTCAAGAATTTCCTAGAAAAGATGGATAAATTTAGCAAGACCCAAGAGGAGATGAAAAAAGACCAACTAGAGATGAAAAAGGACCAACTAGAAATTAAACATACACTGACTGAAATAAAAAATATTATACAGAGACCTAACAGCAGACTAGAGGAAGGAAAAAATCAAGTCAAAGATTTGAAATATAAAGAATCAGAAAACGTTCAACTGGAAAAGCAAGAAGAAAAAAGAATCCAAAAATGTAAAAATAATGTAAGGAGCCTCTGGGACAGCTCCAAGCGTACCAACATCAGAATTGTGGGGGTGCCAGAAGAAGAGAGAGAGCAAGATACTGAAAATCTATTTGAGGAAATAATGACTGAAAACTTTCCACATCTGAAGAAAGAAATAGACTTACAAGTCCAGGAAGCACACAGAACCCCAAACAGAGGAAATCCAAAAAGGATCACACCAAGACATATCATAATTAAAATACCAAGAGCAAAAGACAAAGAGAGAATATTAAAAGCAGCAAGAGAAAAACAGTTAATTACCTACAAGGGAGTACTCATACCATTGTCAGCTGATTTCTCAACAGAAACTGCAAGCCAGACAGGAGTGGCAAGAAATATTCACCATGATTAATGGCAAGAACCTACAACCAAGAATACTCTACCCAGCAAAACTATCATTCAGAATTGAAGGGCAGATAAAGAGTTTCATAGATAAGAAAAAACTAAAGGAGTTCATCAACACCAAATCAGTATTATATGAAATGCTGAAAGGTAATCTTTAGGAAGAGGAAGAAGTAAAAGGTAAAGATAAAAATCATGAACAACAAATACGTATCTATCAACAAGTGGATCTAAAAAGTGAATTAAAAATCTGATGAACAGAATAAACTGGTGAATATAATAGAATCAGGAAAGGGGTGATGAGGGTACAGGGAGAGACTGGACAATAATCACATACCTATGGATGAGGAAAATGTGGGGGAAGGCAAGGTAGAGGGAAGGATGGGAATGGGTGGAGGAGAGCTATGGGAGAGAAAAAAGATAAACAAATGTAATAATCTGAACAATAAATATTTATTAAATTAATACAAAAAATCACTGGCATATTAAGAAGTAACAGAGCCCAAGAAAATGTAGGGTGAAAGTGTTACAGAGTGCCATTTAGTAAAAATCTTGTGTTTTTTTCCTTTTTGTGATTTATATATTTATCAGCTTTGTTTTCTCATTCTAAACAGATGTTCACTTTATTTCTAATCATTCATATTTTACATTAATATATGTAATGAAAATTCTCCAATTAATTAAGATTGTGCCCCACAAAACTTGGATACAACCTCTGTATCATGCTTAGAGAATTCGTGTTAACTATAAAGATGATTTATTTTCTATATTCAAAATATTTAATTGGTCTGGAATGTATTTTCAATTAGGTATGGAGTGGAAAATTTGCCTTTTTTCTTCAAAATAGTTAGTCAATTGTTTTGACACTATTATAAAATTATATATCTATATATCTCTATCTATATCTATATATATTTTTTTTTCTATTGCAAGAAAGGTCACTTTAGTACATGTTAAATTCTTGAGTATACTTGAAATCCTAGGATTTTTATTCTGTTGTTTTATCTATTCCAGTTCCACTGTTTTAATTATTATTTTTATAATATATTTTAAAAATAGAGAAAATCTCAATTCTTTCTTAATTTTCAGAATTTTATTATTTACTGCAGATTTTCTACTTGCACTTTTATTTATTTATTTTTAAATCTTTATTTTTGACACTATAATAGATGTCCACCTTTTTCTCCACATTGTCCCCTGACCAGTCACCCCTGACCCACCCAGGTTTTCACCACTCATTGTCTATTTTCATAGATAATGCATATCTCTCTATATAAAACCCCAATATGCAAATAGGCAGAATGGCAGAACAACCAAACAATCAGTCTCTATGACATGTGCTGACCACCAGGAGGTGCTGGTGAAATATGGTGGGCATCAGCTGCAGTGGGATGGTGGAGCAGGTGAGCAGGGGCACTAGAACAAGGCGAGGTGCCAGTCACTGTCATCAGGGTGAGCCTCTGGTGGTCAGGGAATATGAGTGGCCGCTCTTGGTCCTGATCGCCCCTCAGTGATTCTCCACCACTCTCTCCTCCTGAGGGTCAATCAGAACAGCAGCTGCTGCTTGCACTCACTTATGGCACTGGCCCCAATTGTTCTATGCAGTCATCAAGTGCAAGCAAAGCTGGCACCATCACCATGTGGGAGTGGGCCTGCAAGCAGACAGAGTCTTGAGGGCTGTGGTGGGAGGGGTTGGGCGGCGGCATGGAGGATGGACCTATACCTGCCCCTACGCCTACCACAGCCTCATGGCCCACAGTTTCATTCAAGGTTCATGAATTTTTGCACTGGGCTCCTACTATGCATGTAAGATCTTTGGTTAATCTATTCCTGCAAGCTCTTCCTTATTCCCTCTGAGATTCATCAGTCTGTTCCATGTTTCCATGCCTCTTATTCTATTTTATTCATCAATTTATTTTGTTTATTACATTTCTTGTTTATTTATTTTTAATTTTAGATTCAAATGTTGATAGATATATATTTATTGCCATTTTATTGTTCATGTTTCTTCTCCTCCTCCTCCTCCTCTTCCTGCTTCTGCTGCTGTTGCTGCTTCATCTTCTCCTTTTCCTTCTTCTTCTCATCTTCTTTCTTCTCCTCCTCCTCCTCTTCCTCTTCTTCTCTTCTTCTTCCTCTTCCTCCTCCTCCTCTTCTTCTTCTTCTTCTTCTTCTTCTTCTTCTTCTTCTTCTTCTTCTTCCTCCTCCTCCTCCTCTTCCTCCTCCTCCTCCTCTTCCTCCCATTCTTCTTCTTCTTCTTCTTCTTCTTCTTCTTCTTCTTCTTCTTCTTCTTCTTCTTCCTCTTCCTCCTCCTCCACCTCCTTCTTCTTCTTCTTCTTCTTCTTCTTCTTCTTCTTCTTCTTCTTCTTCTTCTTCTTCTTCTTCTTCTTCTTCTCCTCCTCCCCTCCTCGTGCTCTCTCTGCTCCTCCTCCTTCTCTTCCTCCTCCTCCTCCTACTTATTCCTCTTCTTTCTCTTCTTCCTCTTCCTCTCCTTCTCCTTCTCCTTCTCCTTCTCCTTCTTCTTCTTCAAGAATACCCTTCAACATTTCATATAATATTGGGTTGGTAGTGATGGACTCCTTTAGTTTTGTCTCTTTTCTTTGTTCTGTGAAGCTCTTTATCTGACCTTCAATTCCAAATGGTAGTTTTGCTGGGTAGGTAAAGTAATCTTAGTTGTAGTTCTTTGCCATCCATCATTTTAAATATTTCTTGCCACTCCCTTCAGGCCTGAAAACTTTCTGTTGAGAAATCAGCTGACAATTATATGGGTGCTCCCTAGAAGTAATTAACAGCTTTTCTCTTGCCTTTTATGATTCTCTCTTTGTCTTTAACCTTTGGCATTTTAATTATGATGTGTCTTGGTTTGGTCCTCTTTGAATTCCTCTTGTTTGGAACTCTTTGCACTTCCTAAACTTGTAAGTCTATTTCTTTTACCATTTAGGGGAATTTTTCTGTCATTATTTCTTCAAATAGATTTTCACTATCTTGCTCTCTTTTTCCTTCTGGCAACCCTATAATGTTAATGTTGGTATGCTTGACGTTATCCCAGAGGTTCCTCACACTATCTTCATATTTTTGGATTATTTTTTCTTTTTGCTCTTCTGGTTGGGTGTTTCTTGCTTCCTCATATTTTAATTCATTGATTTTCCTCTCATAACTCTCTACTTTACTACTGAATACCTGTAAATTATTCTTTATTTCAGTTTGTATATACTTACTTTCTGACTGATCCTTTTTCGTGTCTTTGACATTTTCACTAAAATCCTTGAAAATCCCATGAAGCTCCTTGAGTAACTTTATCACCATGGTTTTGAATTCTGTATCCAGTAGTTGATTCCATTTCTTTCATTTTTGATATGTTTCTTTGTCTACACATATGAGCTGCTTCCCTGTGTTTGTTTCTAAGTATTAGCTAGAGTTGCTGTGTCTCCTGAAATTGCAAGAGTGGCCTTGTGTAGTAGGTGTCCTATAGGATCCAGTGGCTTAGCCTCTCCAGTAACCTGAACTGGGAACTCTAGAAATGCCCCTCTGTGGGCTGTGTGCACAGTCTTGTAGTTGAGCTTTGATAGCTATTGGCATCACTAGGAGGAGTTGACCTCTAGGCCAATTGGCTGTGAGGATCAGCTGCAACTGCAGTGGAAGAGCTGTTGTGCAGGAGACACCCCTTTGGAGTAGGATTTGTTTCAGTAGAACTTTGGTGCTCAGTTAGTCTGCCCGTTGAGTGTGTCATTTGTGAATGCATAGAGTTGTTATCTGGTATGGTCTGAAACTGTTCACTAGGTCCACTAGCTCCGGGGTCTCCTGGGTGGTACAAAGTCAGCCACTGCCATGGGCCATTCTGAAAGAGCTACAGAGAGATCTGGCTGCTATTGGGCTTAGATGTGCCCAGGGAAGGCCCAGCTGTGAAGCAAGACAGGTTGGTGCTAGTGCTGGGTCTCAGGACTCTTATTGATAAGTTTGGGGCATGCTGATGCCAACTGGTGCTTGTTTAAGAGATTGTAGCAAAGTCTGAAGCCCGAGCAGAAAGAGGCCATTCATATGGAAAAGCTGCTGCAACTGCTTGGGAGGGGCTGCAAATTAGATGCGGCAGGTCTCAGGAAATGACCAGGACAAAGTGAACAGTGTGGAATGAATAGTGTGGGACATGCTAATAGAACTCAGATATGGCTACCAGTCAGCTCTGCTACAGGAGAAGTCCCAGGACAGAAACAATGACTCTTGTGAGCACCCCCATCTGGGAGAAAGCCACCCCAAGTTCTTGCTCTAATGCCAGCAATCCAGTACCTACCATATGTCCCTGTTTCTCCAATGCTGCTGCTGAGTGCTGGAGCTCAGAGGAAGTAGGGCCATGTAAGTTCATATGCCACCCTTTGAGAGGAACTACTCCAGCAAACTCCATGCCATTCAGCCACAATCCCTGCTGGTTTTAACTGCCTGAAGTTATGGGGACTTCTCTTCCCAGTTCTAGAACCCTGGGCTGAGGGTTTAGTGTGGGGCTTGGACCCTTCATTCCTTATGGGAGGCCTCTGCAGTGGAATCGCCCCTCTTAATTTTATAAAAAAAATACTTATGTTGGGAAAATCCAAGATGGCGACATAGGTAAATACCTACACTGCTGCCTCGCACAACAATTTCAAAACTACAACTAAAAGACGGAACGGACATCATCCACAACCACAGGAAAGTTTGCTGAGTGGAAATTCTACAACTAGAAGGAAAGAGATGGGCTCACAGAGACCCAGAGGAGCTGCAAAAAGCTGAGGTACAGAGACGCACGCACGTGGAGAGAGCAGGTGACGGTGAACCTGGCTGCCTGGCTTTCTCTGGCAGGAGGGAGACTGAGACTCTCAAAGGCATTGAACCCCTTATCCTATGACACTAAACCCCAGATCCAGCTGAAACTCATACGTGTGGAGTTTGGACTGTGAAGGGGGAGAAGTGCACGCAAATTTAGGGGAGTCGCAAAAGATCAGAAGTCCGGTGGCGCGCACAGCATTGCATGCATAGGACCGACTGCTGATTGTTCCCCTGGCTTTCGGGACTGGGTGGGAGACAGACCCTCCCAACTGTGCCACTTCTAATTCCACTAAACCCCAGTTTCGGGTGAAACCCTGGGGACCCAGACTCCTGTGATCCCGGAGCACAGGGGAACCTGAAAGGCAGAGGTCTAGAGGCACTATGAGAGTGAGCGCACGCACACAGGGACCATTCCAGTGATTACCCAATCACATGAGACTCGGGGGCTGTGGAGGGCGGGGCCAACTGGAAAGCAAGGTGGTCCCTTAAGCCCTGAGACTCCACCCATCCCAACCTCAACAGAGAGGCTTCTGTGGTTTTGCAACTCTGTTATCATAAGGCTGAATCCAACAGAGAAGTTCTCCCAGCATAGTGAAAATGCTGAGACAAGAGAAGGGATCACAAACAAAAGAAATGAAGGAAAACAAACGACTGGATATAGAGTTCAAAACCACACTTATAAGGCTTTTCAAGAATATCCTAGAAAAGATGGATAAATTTAGTGAGTCCCAAGAGAAGATGAAAAAGGACCAACTAGAGATGCAAAAGATCCAACTAGAGATGGAAAAGGACCAACTAGAGATGATAAAGGACGAAATAGAAATTAAACATACACTGACTGAAATAAAAAATATTATACAGAGTCCTAACAGCAGACTAGTGGAAGGCAAGAATCAAGTCAAAAACTTGAAATATAGACTCAGAAAACACTCAACTGGAAAAGCAAGAAGAGAAAAGAAACCAAAAATGTGAAGATAATGTAAGAAGCCTCTGGGACAGCTTCAAGCATATCAACATCAGAATTGGGGGGTGCCAGAAGAAGAGAGAGAGCAAGATACTGAAAACCTATTTAAAGAAATATGACTGAAAACTTCCCACATCTGGTAAAAGAAATAGAATTACAAGTCCAGGAAGCACACAGAACCCTATATAAAAGGAATCCAAAAAGGACAACACCAAGACACATCATAATTAAAATACCAAGAGCAAAAGACAAAGAGAGAATATTAAAAGTAGCAAGAGAAAAACAATTGATTACATATAAGGGTGCACCCATACGACTGTCAGCTGATTTCTCAACAGAAACTATGCAGGCCAGATGGGAGTGGCAAAAAATATTCAACGTGATGAATAGCAAGAACCTACAACCAAGAATACTCTATCTAGCAAAGCTATCATTCAGAATTGAAGGGCAGATAAAGAGCTTCACAGATAAGAAAAAGCTAAAGGAGTTCATCAACTCCAAACCAGTATTATATGAAATGCTGAAAGGTATTCTTTTAGAAGAGGAAGAAGAAAAAGGTAAAAGCCAAAAAATTATGAACAACAAATACATATCTATCAACACGTGAATCTAAAAATTAAGTGAATTAAAAATTTTATTCAACAGAATAAACTGGAGAATATAATAGAATCAGGAGCACAGAAAGGGAGTGGACTGATAATTCTCAGGGGGGAAGGGGGAAGGGGTGTACAGGGAGTGACTGGACAAAAATCACACCTATGGACTCATCAGTGGGGTGGAGGTAAGGGTAGAGGGAGGGGTGGGAGCCAGGTGGAGGGGACCTATGGAGGGGGAAAAAGAGAAACAAATGTAGTAATCGGAATAATAAAGATTTAATTAAAAAAAATACTTATGTTGGACCAACCCATTTCATGTTTCCACCCCTCCTACCAGTCTCAATATACGTACTTTACTTCTCTATTTGTTGGACTTCTATTTAGCCAGATTTCGTGTGGTTCTGAATGATGGTTGTTCTGTATTTTAGTTGTAATTCTAATGTGGTTGTGGGAAGCAGCAAGTACCCGTATTTACCTATGTCACCATCTTGGTTCTCTCTCTACATGAACTTTTAAATTGCTTAATCATATGTTATAAAAAGAAGTCCACTAGAATTCTGATAAATTTGTAAATAATTTTACAAAACTTATATCTTAGCAATACTGAGATCTCTTATCAGTCAGCTTCATTTTTGTGTAGTTGTCCATGTTATAAAATGTTATCAATATTTTTCTCATAAATCCTGCATATTTCTAATTAAGTATATGTAAAGATAATTTAGTCTTATTGTTGCTGTTGTGATAGACTCTCTGGATACTGTCAGTTAACTGTTTTATAATTAACAGGTCTATGTGTTTTGTAAATAGCCATTATACTGAATATTCTTGTTTATTTTGAGAATTTTTCAGCTGTGAACATTGATATCACTGATACTTTCATGTAAATATTTAACAATTTATTTAGCTTTTCTCATTATATTGGCTAAGATTCGATCACAAAAATAGTAAACTATTTAGATTAGTTATTTATGATTTCTTTAGGAATGCCTCTGAAAGAGAGAGAGAGAGAGAGAGAGAGAGAGAGAGAGAGAGAGCATATCTAGATATCTATATGCATAGCTATATATATATATATATATATATATATATATATATATATATATATATACATATATATATTTGTGTTTGTGTGATTATATATATATGATTATTTCTTCAACATTATGTATATATATGATTGTTTCTTCAACATTATATATATATTTATATATAATGTTGAAGAAATAATCTTTCTAATTTCCTTAAATACATTGTCAAACATGGATTTGGAGGTAAACTGGGTACTTTTGGAAGGCATCTACTGGTATAATCATTTTACTTTCTACCACTTGCATCCATTACATTATTAGATTTATCACTAAACCATCTTTGATTCCAAAGATAAACCCTACTATGGTTGTATTCTGTTGGTTTTTTTCTTAATACATTTGGATTATGGTATTTTTTCTTTTGTATAGAATTTATTAGGGTGACAGTGGTTAATAAAATTATATAGGTTTTAGGTGTGCAGTTCTACAATACAGATTTGCTACTCTGATTGGGTGTTCTTCTCTACCTTGACTTTAAAATCACTTATTTGATCCTCTGCTTCATCTAATCTATTGTTTATTCTTTCCAGTGTATTATTCATTTTAGATATTCTTTATTTTTGATTGGTCCTTTTTTGTGGTTTCTATATCCTTTCTCATGTTGTTGAGCGTTTTTATTACCATTATTTTAAACTCTATATCTGATAAATTGCTTATCTCCATTAAATTGAACTCATTTTTTGAATATTTCTCCTGTTTTTTTCATTTCATGTTTCTTTCTCTCCCCATTTTGGCTGCCTTTTTGTTTTTGTTTCTATGCATTAGATAGATCTGCTATAACTTCCAGTCTTGGTAGGGTGTCCTTATGTAGTAGGTGTTTAGTGGGGTCCAGTGTTGCAGTCATTCCTTGTTCCATAAATGTCCCTTGTGTGGGTTTGTAATTTAGTCTTGATTGCTATTGGACCATTCCTGCATGGTATCAACCCTCAGACTAGCTGACTGTAAGCCTCATCCCTGACCACAGTAAATGAGCTGCTATGCCAATGCTGACTACACAAAGTGGAATTCACCTCAGAGAATTTGGTGCCTACCAAGATCTCCCTTTGAACATGCCACTCATAAAGGTTATTATATCTTGCTCTGATATTGTCTGAAGTTGACCACTGAATGTGTTGTTTATGGGCCTTTTGGGAGGACTCTGGTGCAGGCCAATGTCAGACACTGTCTATGACTGACTCTAGGCAACCTGTTTTGAACCTCAAGCGATCTACATTTTGTGGCTGCCTCTGAAAGTCCTAGGTGCATTTGGGAAGGACCAAGCTGTGCACCAAGCCAGTCTTTACCAGCATCAGGCCTGGGAAGAAGTCAGCAAAAATCCCAAGGCACCCTGAGATTTGCCTCTACCTGCCTTCACCTCCTGGTTGCCTATTAGGCTCAGTCACTGAAAGAGCTTCTGGTAGTACTAGAGTTGTATGAGGTTAAGTTCACAGTGAGTTACCAGGTAGGGCTGAGTGGTGCTCACCAGAAGAATACAAATTCAAACTTTATACAGGTATTGGATATGAGGCCACTCATCAGATGTCTCTAGATATACCAAGTCTAGCTGCCATCTGCTGAATGGCCACATACATTTGTGTTGGGGTAGGGTCTTAAGGAGTCATCAGGGTGAAGCAAGTAGAGTTTAATCAGGTCCAAACAGATCAAGACTTAGCCTTATGGTGGGAGGGCTCTGCTACAATTGGGCATGCAAAGAAAAAGTGGCCTCTCTCATAGAGCCACACAACTCAGTTTGTCTCCGATTTTGCCAGGAGAAGATGAAGCTCAGCAGGGTGAGGCTGCTTGGAATCAGGAGGACAGAGCTAGTGGATATCCCATGAGAGACAAGTATTGTTCAGGATTAGTGAAAGGTAGGGGCATGGCTCCTGACCTAGTGCCACACAATTCAGTTTGTTCTGGATTTTGCCTTGACCTCAGCAGGGCAGAGCCACTAGGAATCTGGTGAGTGGGGCCTTTAGAGCAGAAAGGTAGGTCTGCCCAAATCCCAGAAGTTGGTTATAATACATTTCCCATGATGGGGAAGCACCAGTCAGGTTCACAGGAAAGTGTGGGGAATGACGCCCAACACCAAGACACACTAGTTTCCTTCCTACCAATTTCAATGTGGCTTCTGTAAATCCTTGTTTCTAAGACTGCTCTTTACCTGGTTGTGTGGTTGTTGTTTTTTTCACCTAGTTTTCAATTGGTTATTCAGGATGATTCTTTATAATCTAGTTGTAATTCCAGTCTGGTCCTGGGAGGAGGTGAGATAGCTTTCATATACTATGTTACCTTCTTAGATTTATTCTGAGGGGTACTATTTTATGTAGGAGTTTTTTTATCCTCTGTAATCATAAGTAAAATTTAGGTGTAGTGTTCTTTCTTTGTGATAATTTTATCAGATTTTGGTATAATCTATAATAATAAAAGCATAATCTGCTAATTAGAACTAACATCCTTCCAGATGACCTTCCTGATGAAGCCAGGGCTGGTAGGGAAGCCCAGGTCCCAGGTGCCAGAGGGAAGCCAGTGCCAGTAGCTGGGAAAAGGAAGGCCTACTCTTGCATGAATTTTGTGCATCGAGCCTCTAGTGTTAAAATAAACTGGGAAGATTTCTATCTTTATTCTCTGATGTATTTTAAATTGTAAAAGAATTCTATAATTTCAGAGACTGAAATAACATCAATAAAATCATCTAGTTTTGGCAAATTTGGGGGAAGGTAATAATCAATTTTTTCAATTTTGTTCTTGTGTATATTCTACATATTGATCCAATTGTAGTTACTTACATATCCCATGCTGACAATTTCATCATAGTATTTTAACTTAGTTGAATAAAGTTTTGTAGAGAAGTGACTTCTAATGTTTTGTCCTTACATTTTATCAATTAAAAATATTTGAGTAAGCACCCCAATTTACTTATTTAATATTTGTATATATTTATTACTATACACATGGATTACAATTATTATAAAACAAACTTAGCAATGGAAAAATATGAAGGATAAGATAGAAAGAAAATAAACTATTTTAAAATATTCTTGTTTTTTTAACTTCATAATAGAACAAAAAAATCATTTTGCTTTTTTAAAGTTGTCTCTTTTTACCAACTTTATTGATAAGTAATTGACATATAACATTGTGTAAGTGTAAGGCATATAATTGTTGATTTGACACATGTATATATGCAAAATGATTAGCTAACACTTCCATCACATCATATAATTACCATTTCTTTTTGTGGTGAGAACATTTCAGATCTACTCACTTAGGGACTTTTAAATATGTAATATAGTGCTATTATCTATAATCAGCATGATATATATCTGATCTCCAGAACTTATGAATCTTATTCCTTGAGGTTTTTAAACATGGACCAACGTCTCCCCATTTCCCTACATCCAAACTCATGGTATAAACAGTCTATATTTTAGTGAGTATAGTGTAAATAGGCTTTTTTTCTCTGTGTGTGTGTGTGTGTGTGTGTGTGTGTGTGTGTGTGTGTGTGTGTTTTCCAGAGAGGCAGGAAGAGGGTGAGAGAGATAGAAACATCAATGATGAGAGAACATCATTGATTGGCTACTCCTTGCACACCCCCTACTGGGGATCGAGCCCACAACGTGGGCATGTTCCCTGACTGGGCATCAAACTGTTACCTCCTGGTTCATTGGTCGACACTCAACCACTGGCGACTTTATTCTTTTTTAAAAATCTTGGTTTAATGCTTTTTGATATTTTTAATTCATATTTTATATTTGTTTAAAATAACAATCCTAACTATAAAAATAACCTCACAAATACACAGGACAATAGTGGAAAAATAAATATATCATTGACAAGTTTCTTAATTCTTTATAGTAATTTATTTATTCTCATTTACCAGTTATATACATTTGCATTGAAATATTAGAAAATGTCTACATTTCCAGAAGCAATCAGTGTATCTTTTAAAATAAAAGTTTTTCAATTTTTATATTTTTAACAAACTTTAAAAATCACTGGGGCTTTACATTTTGAATATGCTAAAAAGATTAGGTTTTTGGTGTCCAGACATAAAAATTTCATAAATGACAAATAAAATTTTCAGCAACAAAATCACATGACAGTGAAAACATTTCCAAACATTGTTTCTCAAAATCCAGTCTCCAAAGCCAAAGTTTCTTTCAAAAGTAGGTACATTCTGTTTCCTTATAAAAATACTATCTTTACTTTTAAATAGTAGAATATGCTAATATTTTTTCAGTGACTTCTGGGTTGATAAAACTCACAGTCATTTACCTGTGCAGAAAGGCAGCAATACTTTTCTTGATGAAGAAAACATGCATAACTTACCTATAGTTTAAAGTTGGTGTTATCAAATTTTAATCGCAGATACCCTCTAAGAAGGGTACATAAAATCCCATGTACTTCATTGATTTGTAGGTTGATATCTCATAGTTTTCCTCAAACGTTCATAAATTTGCAAAGATATGATTTATAGAATTTGGTAACTATTTACATTTTTAAAACAAAACTGAGAATAAGTTAGTCCAAGATGGTGGAATAGGAAGACCCTAAACTCACTTTATCTCCTGGACACATCAAATATATATCTACATACAAAGCTCTTCCTTTTGAAGAACAAGCGAGAACAGATTAAATAGCTTCAGGACAATAATTGAGAGTTGAGACTACATAGAGAAGGGTAAGATAAATAAAGATGTGTTAACCATGGGAACACTACCCTGATGGGGCAACCTACAGGAAGGAGGAATATCACTGAAGGACCCACTTCCAGACTTAGTTGTACTAGAAGCACAGCAATAAATTAGTAATTTATAAGGTACCTAAAATCCATTTACTAACTCCAAGTCACCTGCCAACTGTGTAGGGAACAGCAAGAACATTCTTTTTTTTTTTTAATACACTTTTATTGATTTCAAAGAGGAAGGGAGAGGGAGAGATAGAAACATCAATGATGAGAGAGAATTACCAATCGTCTGCCTCCTGCAACCCAGGCATGTGCCCTTGACCATATTTGAACTCAGGACCCTTCAGTCCACAGGCGGATTCTCTAACCACTGAGCAAAACAATCTAGGGCAGCAAGAACATTCTTGAATCTGCAAGAACTCATGGGACCAGAGGTATTGGCAAGCACCATTATTTATGATCTCCCTCCACCTAGACACCATGGATAGAAGATTGGTTCAAGCACGCTAGCCAACTACAAGGCTTCCAAGGCATATCACAGGCCTATTTGCTCTGTGACAACCCAGAGCACCCCAGCACTATGCACCCTTGCACATTTCAGACCACATCTACCTCAGCTCCATCCAGCTGGCATGCTAAATATACACAGCACACGTAGTCTACACAGTTTTCTCCTACACAAAGCACCACTTCAAATTCAGGAGAGGGAGATGTTTTGTCTGATTCACAGAAACAACACAGAAAGTCAAACACAATGAGGAGAGAGAGAGAAATACTTTTCAAATGAAAATAAAGAATAAAATCCTAATGAAATGGAGATAAGTAATTTGCCTGATGAAGAAATCACAGCAATGGTCATATGGATGCTCATCAAATGGGAAACCATTGGAACCTCCTGTGGTACCATGGCACACATGGTCAATAATCAAGACAAACTGGAATTTGAGGATGGATGTGTTCTTAAACAGTTTCTTTTTAAAATGGAGTTGTCCCCTGAAGATAGAGCAAAAATCTTTAGAAAGAATATAGGGAGCCTATGAAGCCTGGCACAAGAAAGCCAGTGTTGGGTAGATGACAAAGTGAACTTTCATTTTATTCTGTGTAACAACATGGATGGCCACCTCTAGGAATTTGAACCATGGCACCAGTGCAGAGAACTTGCTGCTGCAAGACATGACCCAGGACTGCAGGGAGTTCACTGAGCATGAGCAAGGGGAAGTCTGCTTTACTGATGTGGCCCTCTGCAGGGCTGCCTAATGCCCTATGGCAGCGGTGGGCAAACTGTGGCTCATGAGCCACGTGCGGCTCTTTGGCTCCTTGAATGTGGCTCTTCCACAAAATACCATGACTGGGTGAGTCTGTTTTGAAGAAGTGGAGTTAGAAGAAGTTTTAAGTTTAAAAAATTTGGCTCTCAAAAGAAATTTCAATCATTGTACTGTTGATATTTGGCTCTGTTGACTGATGAGTTTGCTGACCACAGCACTATGGGAAGGGACTTAGCTTTTTTCCCATCTTCCCTTCACCATCAAAATAAATCTCCACTAATGCATTCTAAAATGCTTCAGTACTTGTAGAAAACAGCTGTTGCCTTCCCTTCTGTAGCTATACTCAGTCTTAACCACACCCAAGTTCTAGCAAGAGTTCAACTATCCATTGAGCAATTTGTTGTACGTTTCAGATGATGAAGCATATTGTATGCCTGGTACCTCAATATCTAACGCTTTAGATAAATTCCCAGAAATGGAAAGGTTGGGTTACTAGGCAGTTCCATTTTTAATTTTTTGAGGTAACTCCATTCTGCTTTCCACAGTAACTGCATCAATCTGCATTCCTACCAACAGTACACAATGGTCTGCTTCTTCCACATCCTCATCAACATTTATTGTTTGTTAATTTGTTGATATCTATTCTGACAGGTACCTAAAACATCAACTGGAAAGAATATATGCACCTCTATGTTCATTGTTGCATTATTTACAATAGCCAAGATTTGAAAGCAGCCCAAGTGTCCATCAATAGATGAGTGGATACAGAAACTGGATAACATTTACATTATGGAATACTATGCTGCCATAAAAAAAGAAAATGTTACCTTTTTTGATAGCATGGATGGATCTAGAGAGCATTGTGCTAAGTGAAATAAACCAATCAGAAAAAGACAAGTACCATATGATTGCACTTATATGTGGGATTTAATGAACAAACTGAACTACCAAGCAAAATAGAGACAGATTCCTAGATAAAAATGAGGCAGATAGCTCTGGTGTGTATGTAGGGGGCGGGGGAGGTGGTGTGGATGTGGAGGGATTAAGCAAAAAAAGAACAAAAAAGGGAGAGAGAACTGGACATGGACAGCAGTATGGTGACTGGGGGAGAAAGATGGAGGGAGAAAAGGCATATAGGGGATAAATGGTGATGGGAAAAATTAAATTAAATTTTAAAAAAGAATTCAGCAAAATAGATGCAAATACAAAAGTAAAAAAATAAATAAATAAGGCCACTCTCAGCTCCAAAATGAAAAACAAAAACAAAAACATCCTAATGTTTTAATGCCTACTTTGTTTTGTGTCTGTAAGTTAAGGCCTTGGGTTTGGTTTAAATTGTTTGTCCTTATAAGGAATAAAAAAATAATAAAAATAAAATAAAACTTAAATCACATCTTATCCAATAGCATCCCAACCCCATAATTATTTGATACCCACTACTATCCATTTTAAAAAATATGTAAATCAAAGCTTACTTAACAATTGAAAATTGTACTTCATTCTTTTTGTTCTTTGGACTTCTAGTTCTATCTGCTTCCAAAACCCCCTCCCTCAGAGCATTTTTAAAAATACATGTTTATTTTTGAAAGTCAATGTTAATCACCATTATTTATTATAACAAAAATGTGCATATAATTTAAAGTTTAATTTTGTAATTACCTGTGAATATAAGGCTCCAAGTGTTAATTGCCTCTTGGATAGAGTTATTATTAAAATTATTAGTAGCACATAATTAGTCAAACAATTTAACTATGTTACACATTTCTATAAATAACCATTAAATTTTTAATCATTTGAAAAAAAAACTCTTAGTGATATGAATGAGGTTGGGTTCTTTTTATGTATCCATGGGTAAGTATTGCTTGTGGCTTGAATGAGACAGGGCCTACATCAATTCTCATCTATTTTATGTTTCCTGAGGTAAGCCTTGAGAAACCTTGTTAATATAAA
This sequence comes from Lasiurus borealis, assembly GCA_004026805.1. Taxonomy (NCBI): domain Eukaryota; kingdom Metazoa; phylum Chordata; class Mammalia; order Chiroptera; family Vespertilionidae; genus Lasiurus; species Lasiurus borealis. The sequence continues at coordinate 34,084 of PVJN01003189.1, read as the reverse complement.
TAGGTAGTAATTGTTACAGCAATGTGCTCAATATGTTTAACTACTTCTATACCATATGCTAAAAAGACACTCACTGATGAAATTAGTTTTAATAACCTATTTTTTAACAATTCATTCTTCAATTTTGTTGAGAGCAAAGAATAGTCATTATAGTTCTTCAGCTAGGCTTTATTGAGACTTACTTAGTAATTATTATATTAGTCAGCCTTGCTGCATTACCAACAAAATCTCAGTGACATATAACAAAAAGCAGTTATTTCTCTCCTTGGTATGTGTAGAGGTCAGCTGAGGCAACTCTGTTGCAAGTCAATTCTGGTCTGTTTCACGTGTGCAGAATGAAGGCTCAGTGGGCATGCGCTCATTATGCCAGTGGTTAGAAGTATGTGTTTTATTTTAAAGCCTAGACTCAGAGTTGGCACAGTACACCTCTGTCCACGTTCTATTGGCCAGATAATGTCTGATGACCAAGCCAGACTTTAATGAGTTGGGATCATCTTATGGATATGTGGGTTGTAGAAGTGAATGTTTGCTGACCAATAATCTAATTTACCACACCTAGTAGGAATTCTTTTTGTTGCTGTTTGTTTTTATTTGGAATTTAATTTTTACTTAATGGTAACTTGTTCAACACAATATATTAAAAGTGTTAGTAGATAAAGAAAAAACTAAGGGAGGTTTCTGAGATGCTTTTAATATTGTATTTTTTCCCAGGTGGTGGATACACATATGAGTTTGCTTGGTGATAATTTACTTTTTTTTTTTTACTTATTTCCTTTTTTATGTATGTTAACTTCAAAAAAAGCTATTTTAAAATAAGAAATTGAAAATTTTAATTCTTTTTTATTACAAAACCTTTTCCCACTGTCATATTTTTAAGTGGATTCTTTTTTAACTTTTAAATACTTAAAGCCTGTGATAAGTTAAATATTTAAATATTTATTTTATTAATGTTGTTAGAGTTGTAGAGTTAGGGCATTTAACTTAAGGGCAATGTCTGCTATGAAAACTAATTAGTAAAGCCATTACTCATTTTCAAATCTATCAACTAAATCACATTTACTTTGCATCACAAAAACACTCGCTGCATTTTTTCAATTTAAGTAAGTGTTAATATTTATTTCAAGGAATGTTATTTTTAACATTTTTTAAATGTTATTTTACAAAATAAATTATGCAGTGCATTTTGTAGATATAGTTGACTAAAAGTGCCTTAAAATGTGCATATTCAATACAGTGAATTTATTTGCTTATTTTAAAAAGCAAGAATAAATCAATACACTGTGTTTATATCTTAATTTCTAACAATATAGTACAATGTATACCTAAGATGATATTATGAAGGGAGGAATCTAATAAAAACATACTATTTATTAACTATTGTGTACAGATATGTATCAGTCTTTGTCACTTGGCTTTATGAAATAATTAACTGAAAATCATGTGTAAAAATAGAAAATAGATTAATTAACTTTGCTCACATCATGAGCAAATATTTCCTACATATTTTGAAAGGTTTTATATATTGATAAAAAGGTAATTATTCTGGCAGCTCTCCTAATAATTAAATGTTTTTTAATATAATATCAGCTTGTTTGTTTGTTTATTTATTAAATCTTTGTTATTGAAAGTCCTCCTTTTCCCCCCATTAACTTCTCCTAGCTTATTCCCATTCTCTTGCCTTAGCCCTCTCCCATGCCCTTACCATTCCATTGTCTGTGTCCATGGGTTATGCATAAATGCATACAAGTTCATTGATTGATCTCTTAAAATTTTAATGAGATAGAAAAACAGTTTAGAAGATGATAAAAATGTTTTTACGATATGACTTGACAAAACAGGTTGAAAAAATTGAACAATACACACTAAAAAATAGTTAACTTGAAAAATGTGAACTCCAGTTACTTTTAAAGCAACTAGTGCCATTATCCTGTACTTATAAACATGTAGATATTTTAAATATATTTTTATTGATTTCAAAGAAGAAAGGAGAAGGGGAGATAGAAACATCCATGATGAGAGAGAATCATTGATTGGCTGTCTTCTACTGGGGATTGATCCTATAACCCAGGTTTGTGCCCTTGACCAGAATTGAACCCGGGACCCTTCAGTCCACACACCAATGCTCTATTCAGTGAGCCAAACCAGGTAGGTCCTATACTTATTTTTTATATATGCTTTTCTTTCCAGACAACAACACAACTTAGAGATGAGTGTTGCTTACATTTAAATAAATGAAAGTAAAAAGTAACAGTCATTTTTTAGCATGAATATGTCTAACTAATTCCCTTAAACTCTTCCTAAAGGAGAGCAAGGTATTTTTGTTAGTTCTTTTGAGAAGTTAGTTCTTTTGAGATGTCTTTGCAGCATCCCCTCTCCCTGAAAACTCAGCATTTAGAACAATCTACCAGAGGCAAAAGACTCTTGTTTCTAATATACCAGCTGTACCTTTAAAGAAATATGTATGAGAGAGGGAAAGACTAGAAGCCCTGAGGGATTTTATTAATCCAGGGACTAATTATAAAAGGAGATTTCCCAGAATATAATATTTCCAGAAGTCCTTTTTTGTGTGTGTGACCAGGAAATTTATTACATTCTGGGGCCATATGCCACTATGGTAAAATTCAGGAGGGGTCAGGATAAATCTCTCATGATAGTCCTAACAGCATTCCCTGAAACCACCAAGGCTCTCTACTTTCTGTGCTCCTGGTTGCTCATCTGAATCAATCCATTGGTTCTGTCCACTACATTGAAAAGGGAAATGATATGTGTCCTTTCTTGGCTGGAACATTAAGTGCCACTACAAAACCCTACACAGTTCTCTATTCCTTCTGCCACAATGATCAGCAACTTTCTAGCCAGTGACTATCTGTGTTGCAGAGTTGAGGACAACATGATCCAAAGACTCAAATCTTCCCTAGTTGAATGGGCATCATAAATGAGAAATAACCATCTGTGTTTTAAGCCACTGAGATTTTGAGTGGCTTGCTTCCCAGAGCATCCTGACCAATTCAGCTTTCTTTTGTAAAGAGGGATAAGAAGATAAGGTTATTTGAAAGGAGAGGTAAGAAAAAATAGGGCACCCAGTGTACTAGAGAAGCCTAAAATATAAAACGTGTGCTCTGTATATTGAGTCCTTTAAACTACCCACATTGTACCCCCTTTTTAAAAGACTCTACTTAGCCAAGTATGAAGGTTAATATTTTAAACTAGAGGCCTGGTGCATGAAATTCATGCATGGGGGGCAGTCCTTCAGCCCAACCTGCTCCCTCTCACAATCCAGGACTGCTGGCTCCCAACTGTTCACCTGCCTGTCTTTCTGATTGCCCCTAACCACTTCTGCCTGCCAGTCTTATCATCCCTAACCACTCCCCTGCCAGCCTGATTGATGCCTAACTGCTCCCCTGCCAGCCTGTTTGTCCCTAACTGTCCTACCCTATAGGCCTGGTCACCCCTAACTGCCCTTCCCTGAAGGCTTAGTCACCCCCAACTTTCCTCCTCTGCCAGCTTGGTCACCTCTAACTGCCCTCCCTTGCAGGCCTGGTCATCCTGTGGTGGCCATCTTGTGTCCACATGGGGGCAGGATCTTGTGACCACATGAGGGCAGCCATCTTGTGTGTTGGAGTGATGGTCAGTCTGTTTATCACTCTTTTATTAGATAGGATAGATGCCTGGTGCACAGGTGGGGGCCAGAGGGTTTGCCCTGAAGGGTGTCCTAGATCAGGGTGGGTGTTCCCTTGGGGCATGGGACAGCCTGGGTGAGGGGCCTGTGGTGATTTGCAGGCTGGCCATGCCCCCCAGCAACCCAAGCAGAGGCCCTGGTATCTAGGATTTATTTATCTTCTACAACTGAAACTTTGTATCCTGGAGCAGAGCCAAGCCTTCAGCTGGCACAGCCATTGAAACTTTGTTGCCTTAAGTGCTGGCCAGGGTTTGTGGAAAACTGCTTCTTCCATCGCCAGGGGCAACCCAAGTCTCCTTCCTGCTCTCTTTCTGTGGCTGTAGCCATCTTGGTTGGGATAGTTTGCATACTTGCTCTGATTGGCTGGTGGGTGTGGCTGGTGGGCATGGCTTGAGAGTGTAGCAGAGGTATGGTCAATTTGCATATTTCTCTTTTATTAGATAGGATACTTTGCCAAAGAAAAACTGGAGAATCTTGGTGGAAAACAAAAGATATTCATGGTCATTCCTCATCTTATTTCAGAGAATCAGCTTAGTATTTATTACTAAATATGTCCCAATAAACTGAAAGTGAGGAAAAACCAAGGGCAATAATGTCAACACCATTGTGAAAGTCTCACCTTTCCTCACCTACCAAGGAGACTCAGATTCATCTCCTTCACCAAAGGTTAAACAATAAAGTGCTTGCTTAGGAAAAGGTTCTTGAAATGACAGATCTTCCAACCCTAAAGTCAGTCAACAGAGTGTCCTCTTCACTAGAGAAAGAAAAGATTAGGGGTTTGGCCTTTCTTTGTGTTTGCAGTTACAAAAAAATCTTCTTTATGACCACTACGACTTTATGACTGACCATCTTCATCCATTTTTTCTTATTTTTTCAGTTTAACTTACTGTTCTTTTTTCTAACATCTTAAGGTGGATATTTAGCTCACTAGTTTCAGCATTTCTTCATTTCTAATTAAAGCAATAAAAATCTTTCTAAATATAGCATTAACTGCAACCCACAAGTTTAATACATTGTATTTTTCACTTACAATAATTTTATATTTTTTAATTACAGTTGACATATAATATTATATTAGTTTCAGATATACAGTGGTACCTCGAGATACGAGTTTAATTCGTTCCGTAACCTTGAGGCGTGAGAAACTATGAGATGCTCGAGTCGCAGTAAACTGGTGGGTCCTGTGCAGCTGGCCGATTCGCGAGATTACTCCTATCTCAAATGTTGCTCGTATTTCAAAGCAAAAATCACTCGCTTGATGGCTCGTATCTCAAAAATTTCGTATGTTAGTGCACTCATATCTCAAGGTACCACTGTACAACCCAATGGTTAGGCATTTATATAACCTATGAAGTGATCACCACAATAACCTAGTATTCATCTGACACCATACATAGTTATTACTACACTAAAGGCCTGATGCATGAAATTTATGCAATGGACTCGGCCTCTGCCACCACCGAGGCTGCCTCTGCCACAGCTTCATCCAGAAGGTCATACGGTCTAATTAGAATATTACACTTTATTATTATAGATTATTGACTATATTCCCTATGCTCTACTTTACATCCCCATGACTATTCTATAACTATCAATTTGTACTTTTTCACTCATCTCTCAAACCTCTTCTCATATAGCAACTGTCAAAATGTTCTCTATACCTATTTGTTCATTTATTTTGTTCTCCATATAAATGAAATAATTTGGTATTGTCTGACTTATTTCACTCAGCACAGTATTCTCTAGGGTCATCCATGTTGTTGCAGATGGCAAGATTTCATTATTTTTTTAATGTTTGAATTACACTGAGTGCCACATTATTATGACCACCCCATCAGTACTTCATTGGGCCACCTTTTGCCTTCAATACTGCAGCCTTTCTTCTTGGCATTGACTCCATGAGATGTTGAAAGGTGATACGAGGAATCTGACACCATGCCTGATGAATAGCACTGTCCAGTTCTGTGAGATTTGATGGTGTGGAACCAGCTGCCTAATGACTCTTTTAACTTTGTCCCAGAGATGTTCAATTGAATTGAGATCTGGTGATTCTGGGGCCACCTAAGCAAGGTAAAGTCTCCCTCATGTTCTTGAATCCACTCCTGCACAACACAAGCACCGTGGCATGGCACATTGTCTTGTTGGAAGAAGCCATCTCCATTGGGATACACCATCAACATGATAAGATGAACTTGATCAGCAATGATACTTAAGTATGTTGTGCTATTCAGATGTTGTTCCACATGAATTAAAGGGCCCAAATCATGCCAGAAAAATATGCCCCAAACCATAGCACTGCCCCCACCAGCTTGAAGGGTTGTACTCATGCATATGGAGTGCATGCTTTCATGCTGTTTCTGTGAAATTCTCACTCTGCTATCTGCATAATGCAACTGGAAACATGATTCATCAGACCACATGACTTTTTTCCAATGCTCGATTGACCAATCATTGTGTTCCTATGAGAATTGGAGTCATTTTATCTTGGTAACTGTGAACAGGCCTTTGGCTTCCATATCCCATATGACGCAGTGCACAGCTAATTTGCCTACAAACGTCAGGTGGTCATAATAATGTGGCCACTCAGTGTATATTCCATTGTATATATATATATACCACTTCTTTATCCATTCATCCAATGATGGACACTTAGGTTGTTTTCATATCATGGATATCACAAATAATGCTGCTATGAACATATGGATGCATAGATCTTTTTGATTTAGTGTTTTGGGTTTCTTTGGATAATTACCCAGGAGTGGAATTGTTCAGTCCTTTCTTGTCTCTTGTGATAGCTTTTGTTTTAAAGTCTATTTTGTCTGATATAAGTATTGCTACCCAAAATTTTTATTTCCATTTTCATGAAATATCTTTTTCCATCCCTTTACTTTCAGTCTGTGTATGTCTTTTGATCTGAAGTAAGTTTATTGTACAAAAACATATCTAAGTGTCATTTTTTTATTCATTCAGTCACTATGTGTCTTTTGATTGAAACATTTTGTCCATTTGTATTTAAAGTATTTGTTGTTGGATATATATTTATTGGAATTTTATTAGTCATATTTTTTATGTGTTACTTTTTCCTTCTTCTTTTTAAAGAATACCCTTTAACATTTCTTACAATACTGGTCTGGTGGTGATAACTTTTTTAGACTTTTCTTGTCTGAGAAGCTCTTTATATGTTCTTCAATTATAAATGATAGCCTTGTTGGGTAGAATAATCCTGGTTATAGGTTCTTGCCTTTCATTACTTTGAATATTTTGTGTCAATCCCCTCTAGCATCTAATGTTTCTGTTGAAAAATCAACTGATAGTCTTATGAGATCTCCCTTATAGGGTGACTAATTGCTTTCTCTTTCTCCTCTTAAGATTTTTCTCTTTGTCATTAATCTTTGGCATTTTAATGATCGTGTATCTTGGTGTGGGCCTTTTTGGGTTCATTTTGTTTGAGACTCTCTGTGCTTCCTGGACTTGTATGTTTAATTCTTTCAAAAAGTTAAGGAAGTTTTCTGTAATCTTTTCAAATATGTTTTCAATTCCTTGATCTTTCTTTTCTTCTTCAGGCACCCCCATGATGTGAATGTTGGAAGTTAGACGTTGTCCCTGAGGTTCCTTATGCTATCTTCATTTTCTTTTTCAGTTCTGATTGGATATTTTCTGCTTCATCATCTTCTAAATTGCTGATTTGATCTTCTGCTTCATCTCCTCTTCTGGGATCTCTCCAAAGCTGCAAGGGTTCAGGAATCTGGAGAATGACTGTGCATAAATTGAATAAAGAGACTAGACATGAAATATAAATTTGGGAGGCATAGTGGAGTCAGGGGAGGGTTCACTTTCTAGTGAAGTGGGCTCTCCAAAAGTCCAGGCTTTATCAAACAGGTAAAGTTTGATAAATAGGAAAAGATTATCAGGTTAGGGGAAATGCCTACAGCTGTTCCAGCAGCCAGTAATAAGATATGCAGATTTTCAGCCCTGTTGAGGCCCCAAGATCCATCAACCTTCTGATGAACTTCTTGCATAAATATGACTTACTGGAATTAGCCTCCAGCGCTACTCTACTGTTGAGTTTCTGTAATGTATTCTTCATATCAGTTATCATATTCTTTATTTCTGACTAGTTCTTTTTTGTGCTTTTTTTATCTCCATTTTTATGTTTCCTATCTCTTTGTTGAAGTTTTCACTAAGTTCATCTACTCTTCCCCTAAGTTTATTGAGCTACCTTACAACCAGTGTTTTGAATTCTGCATCTAGCAGTTGCTTGTCTCCACTTTGTTTAGTTCTTTTTCATGAGCTTTGTTCTGTTCATTCGTGATATGTTTCTTTGTCTCCTCTTATTGGTTGCTTCCCTGTGTTTGTTTCAATGTATTAGGTAAATCTCTCATTCTTGGTAGAGTGGCCTTGTATAATAAATGTCCTGTAAGGCCCAGCAGCACAGACTTCCCAGTCACCTAATTTGAGTGCTCTAGTACCTGTTCCTTCATGTGGGCTGTGTACACTCTCTTGTAGCTGAGCCTTGATTGCCGTTGATACATTAATGAGAAGAATATACTTCTAGGCTGAAGGGCTGCAAGGAATGGCTGCCACTATAGCAGAGTTGCTGTTGTACAGGGGTCAATTCCACTTCAGAGGAGCTCTGGTGCTTAATGAGTCTACTCCTCAAATGTGTCTCTCATGGAGATGTTTGGGTGGTGCTCTGGCATGCTCTAAAACTTATTAAGGAGTGCTCTGACTCTGGACATCATGGGAGGTGCAGGCCAAGATCAGCCACCATCTGTGCTCTTCCCAGGGCCAACTGACAGGAACTACTATGCAATCTGCAGTTATCTGCTATTTGTGCTAAGCTTGGAAATGCCCAGGAGAGGCCATACCTGTGATTCAAAACCAGCAGCCTAGTACCAGGTCTGGGACCATTTAGTAAGAGGAATGGGGCACAGGAGGTCAGATGTTGCTTGTTTGCAGGTTGCGAACCTTTGAGAGATTTGAGTAAGTACATAATAAGACAGGCTGTTTGTATGGAAAAGCCTCTCTGTCTCATTCAGCCCACAACCTCACTGGTTTTCACAGCCAGAATTATAGAGACTTCTCCTCCTGGCACTGGGTTGGAAATCCTGGTGTGAGACTGGGACTCTTTGCTACTCAGAGAGACCTCAGTAGCTGAGATATTCTCCATATTTTGAACCACCGCATGTGGGTGTGGGACCAGCACATTTGGTGTCTCTGCTCCTCCCACCAGTCTCAATGTGGCTTCTTCTTTATATTCTTAGTTTGGGGAATTCTGTTCTCAAAGTGTGTCTCTCATGGAGATGATTGGGTGGTGCTCTGCTACATTTCAGGCAGTTTTGAATAATGGTTGTTCTGTAGTTTATTTGTAATTTTTATGTGGTTGGGGGAGGATACAAGTATTGAACTTACCTACTTCTCCCTCTTAACCCTCCATGGCTAATAGATAATATTTCACTTTAACTTTATCGTTTTAATTGTGTTATAGTTTTTGATCCATGTCTTATACAGATTTGTATTTCTTAATTTCTTAGTTTCCAAACTCAAATCCTTCTATTTATCTTGTTGGGTGGTGCTACCATTTAATTGCATTAAGTCAAACTATATGATTTCATTATGATTTCAAAATATCTACATTTTCATTTAAATGAAAATGTTCCACATGCATTTAAAATGAATGTGTGGTCTGCAGTTATTTGGTTCAGTCTTTCATATGTATTCATCAGATCAAGTTTTTTAATTGTATAATACACATTTTCTATATACCTGTTTGTTCTATAAAACATTGAGAAATATGCTAAAATCTCTGAGTAAGATGGAAGATTAAGATTTGCCTTCTTTATAGGTATGCCAATTTTGCTTTACATATTTTGGGGCAATATTGAGTATATGTAAGCTTAATTTTTTATATTTTCTTTGTTAATTGACATTATATCATTATGGTGCACCATTTTATCTCTGGCAAAGAGATTAGGCTTTGCTTTAAAGTCTCATTTGACTGATAAAGATCTAGGGACACTAGCTTTTGAGGTTGGCAGTTTATGTACAATATCTTTTTCTATTATCTTATCTTCAACAATTATATACACTTATATTTTAGAACTGTTTTATCTAAGTAGCTGAGTGTTACATTTTTATTCAGTCTAACATCTTTATCTTTTAATTGGATCATTTAGGCCATCTCCATTTGATATAATTACCAATGGATTCTTTTAAATCTAACATCATATTGAGTGCTTTATTACTTGTCTCATCTATTTTTGTTCTTTCCTGCCCTCTATTTTTTACTTCTTTTGGACTAATTATTTTTATTATTTGATTTATCCTCTATTAGTTTGAAAGCAATATAATTCGTTATTCTGTTAGTCATTAGCCTAGAAATTAGAGCAAGCATTCCTGCTATTTCAAAGGCTAGTATTAATTTATGACTTATTTTCTTTCAGGAAAATTAAAAACATTATAACACTTTAATTCTATTTCTTCTATTTTCAGATTCTTCTCTTTTTATTACTAACTACTCTTACTGTAATAGATGTGATGTTACTCTCAGATTATATTGAGAATACAGATCAAAGAGTTGTGATCTGTGAAGAAGACAGATTTATTATCTCAAGTTCATCCCCTTTTCTGAATCATCAAGTTTTTTCATATGTAGATGATTGGGTGATGTTTCTTGTTAGCTATTCTCTATGGAGGAATGTCTTTATCTGTCCAATATTGGTTGTCTAGATGGATTTTCCTTGAAGCTCTATGGGGTACTTTGATAGATTGCATAAAAACTGGAAGCAATTATTTCTCTCACTGAATACTCACCTTCCTGCTATATGACTGTAACTTCTCCCATCAAGAGTTGGAATCTATTTATCTTCTCCTCAATCTTGACTGAATTGCTTTGACAAGCAAAATATGGCAGAGTCAGGTTCTAATTCTGTGCATTTTGATTCTTTCTCTTGAATTTAGCAGACCTACTAAATCAAGGTCAGGCTGGTTCTCTAGAGGTCGAGAGAATGTGTGAAGAAATGAGGCATGACATCTGAAGCAATTCTAGATCAGCTACCCCTAGCCAACCCATCAGCTGACTATACACAAAAGTGAAGCCAGCCAAGACCAAAAGAACCACCCAGCTGAACTCACTCAAATTATCAACTTACATAATTGTGAGCTAAAATATATTTTGACAAAAGTTTTTAAAATATATTTTATTAATTTCAGAGAGAAGGGGAGAGGAAGAGAGGGAACCATCAATGATGAGAGAGAATCATTGATTGGCTGCTTCCTGCACACCCTACACAGGGGATCAAGTCTACACCCAGTATGCTCTGATGGGAAATTGAACCATGACCTTCTGGTTCCTAGGTCAAGGCTCAACCACTGAACCACACCAGCCAGGCTTGATGAAAGTTTTGATGCCTCTAAAAGTACAATTTAAATCTACATTTAAATTTAAGTTCAAAACTTTTATGGTTTAGCTAAAGTAGTAGTCATCACCAAGATTATCTCTAGAGACCGTCTCTAGGTATATAAAATATTACTAAATTCACATTATATTAAAATAAAGTGTGATAAATTTTGCATGTTTTTTTTTAACTTCATGCTACACCCTGACCTTCTTTCAACAGACTAGGAAGTATATTATTAAAGAATTTCAAGTTAAAGTGTTGTCATTTTACATTAAAATGTAGGTATTGATTTTTATTTTTTTCTTCACTCACCTATAACCTGTAAGAGATCAAAATATCTCTCACATCAGATGGAGGGTAAGGATAATAAAAAATCTCTAATGGTTAAAAAATTCTGTGCTGAAAAAAGAAAGCATTGATCAATATATACTCTGTTAGAGAATAAATTCCTAGGCTGGATAATTTAGCATTTTATTCAGATTGGAGTAAAATATTACACAAAGGAGCCGGACTCATTTTTTAAAATATTAGACATACAGTTTTTCTATCCTAAAGCATATTTGTGTCTGCTGGCAGACAAGTACAGGTAATTGCCTCCAGGTGTTTGCCTGCAGGAAGTCATTGAAATTCAGTTCTAGTAATGGCAGTTTCCTCAGCAGCAAAAACTAACCTGCAGGAACCTCGTAGGCATAGATATATTTTAGAATAGCAATGCAAGCCAGCTGAAAGGCCAAAGACCCAGAAGGCCCAGCTTGACAAGAAACAGATTAACTAAAACAAGAATCAGGGCAAATTTTTAACTATTAACAAAAACTTAAGATGTAAAAAGAAATTTTATTATTTTATAAAAACTTTTAAAAGTTGTGTCCTTTTCTTGAGTTCTTACTTGCTTACGGTAGCTGCACAGCAGATTTCTCCCACTCCCTCTCAAAGAAAATATGAATTACAAGAATAACTGCACATTTCTTTAAGTTCTGTTTTTATAGAAGCTCATGTTAAAAAATACTCATTATTAAAAATAATCCTTTTAGGGGCGGGATTTATGGGGTCAATGGGGAAACAGGCAGTATTTATAATACTTTCAACAATAAAGATACATTTTTAAAAATCTGGATTTTTTTTCACTGTAAATAAATAATCTAGAACATATTAAAGATGGCAGATTAACCATTAGCATTTAGCTCATTTCTTGCACCTATAATGTTGCTGTTTTTTTCTTGAAAAGAACATATTTACAAGGACAAAATAAACACGAATGGAGATAACAGCAACAAGAATTTAAAGTTGAGAAAAGATCTAAGAAAGATAAATTTAAGCCAGCTGTTGGAAAAGTTGAGAAATAGCCTGATATTTTGGGAAATTTTTCAAATAAAAACCCATGAATGAGCATTATCAGGTACCACTGGACGCTTTGTTTGCAAGTACAGATATTTAGAAGAAGGTGGACTTCCTTTCAGATTTCCTCTCCTATCCCTTGCCACAGGTCAACTATACATTCCAGCAAACGGCTGGAGAGAATTATTTCTTGGAAACAAACATGCCGAAGGTATAATACTAAAAACAGGGAGAATGAGTTTACATACTGCCTGCTAGGATTTCCATTATCTCTCGCTCTTTTCTGGTCTGGAATGCTAATAACTCCCGCCAGCGCAGGCGCGCCTGCGCACACAGACAAATCTGTCCAGGCAGGTGATTGGACGTCTTCTCTGGGGAATTTGACCAGTCTAAGAAGAAAGATCTGAAAATACTGACACTGAGGGCTCCACCAGGAAAAGTAAAGCCACGTCACCATACAGTGAAGTCTGTGGCTGATAAAAGCAAGCCACTCACTCATCTAATTAGTTTTGAGTGTGAATTCCTAGTGCAAGTAGCCAGACAATATTCTTAGTAGTAATGCTGGAAGCTAGAAGACAATGAATTAATGCCTTCAAAACTCTGAGAAATGTCATTTTCATCCTAGAATTTTTATTCAGACAAACTATAAACTAGTGTGAAGACAGAAAAAAGATATTTTCAGTTGATCCAAGTCTCAAATAGTTTTCTTTTCCATGCACTCTTTCTTAGGTAGTCCCTGGAAGATGAGTACTACTCAAGTAAAGGAATAAACTAAGAAAAAGCCCCTGGGAATGGTATCCCACCCGAGGAACAGGAGAGGCAATCCTCAGGAAAACAGGAAAGGGATATATGGGAACCATGATATGTCAAGCCTAGAGGGTGACTTTAGAATATAAGTCAAAAAGCTCTAGGAGAGAGCTATTCAATAAGACCAAATCAATATTGTATTGATTAAGCATGAATGGCTTAATATGGTATTTACCCATCTTAGATTTAATTAATAAGCACATAGAAAGCCAAGCAAATATACAAATTAGGCAATTATTTTCAGCAGGGAAATTAAGATAAATGTGTATTAAATAATTTAGTTGTGAGTAGTATTTATAATAATACACGTGGTCATAGTGATGATAAACCTTGTAAATACTGCTGATCTAAGCAAAACTATAATCTACATAGGACACCTAAGGGGATGGGCACTGGAACTTCGCTGCAGGAGACAGTGAGTTCAGGTGAAGAAAAAAAGGTAAAGCCTCACATTTCAGAGTGAAAAGTCAATATGTCATTTCTAAATTGAAAAGTCAAAAATTTGCAGCATGCTTATGTTATTTATTAAAGAATTGGCAAAAAAAAGCAAATATTTGTGTCTAAAGAGTGGAGCCCATGTCCCTTTGATTCCGGGGATAGAGCGTCAGCCTGTGGGCTGAAGGGTCCCAAGTTCAATTCCTGTCAAAGGCACATGCCCCGGTTGTGGGATTGATCCCTAATAGGGGCTGTGCAGGAGGCAGCAAATCAATGATTCTCTTTCATCATTGACATTTCTATCTCTCTCTTTCCCTTCCCCTATGATAGTGGTTGAAAAACTCATTATTCAACAGAGTCAAATATCAACAGTACAACAATTGAAATTTCTTTTGAGAGCCAAATTTTTAAAACTTAAACTTCTTCTAATGCCACCTCTTCAAAATAGACTTGCCCAAGTCATGGTATTTTGTGGAAGAGCCACACACAAGGGGCCAGATTGCTACATGTGGCTAGCCAGCTGCGGTTTGCCAACCACTGACATATGACATCAATAAACATATATAAAAAATAAATAATTAAATAAAATAAAGGGTGGGAAAGGATGATAATGGAGATAATAAAAGCAGTTTTTTTATAGTCTTTTCTTAAATTTAATAAGTCTTTATTGTTCAGGTTATTACATTTGTTTCCCTTTTTTTTCCCCATAGCTCCCCTTCACCTGGCTCCCAACCCTCTCTCTATCCTTACCTCCCCCGCATTTTCCTCATCCATAGGTGTATGATTATTCCAGTCTCTCCCTAAATCCCCTCTCACCCTTTTCCACCTGAGAATTGTCAGTCCACTCCCTTTCTGTGCTCCTGATTCTATTATATTCACCAGTTCATTCTGTTCACCAGATTTTTAACACACTTGATTTTTAGATTCACTTGTTGATAGATATGTATTTGTTCATAATTTTTTATCTTTTACCTTTTTCTTCTTCCTCTTCTAAAAGAGTACCTTTCAGCATTTCATATAATATTGGTTTGGTGTTAGTGAACTCCTTTAGCTATTTCTTATCTGTGAAGCTATTTATCTGCCCTTTAATTCTGAATGATAGTTTTGCTGGGTAGAATAATCTTGGCTGTAGGTTTTTGCTATTCATCACGTTGAATATTTTTTGCCACTCCCTTCTGGCCTGCATAGTTTTTGTTCAGAAATCAGTTAACAACCATACTGGTGCTCCCTTGTAGGTAATTAATTGTTTTTTTCTTGCTGCTTTTAATATTCTTTGTCTTTTGCTCTTGGTATTTTAATTATGATGTGTCTTGGTGTTGTCCTCTTTGGATTTCTTTTATTTGGGGTTCTGTGTGCTTCCTGGACTTGTAAGTCTATTTCTTTCACCAGATGTGGGAAGTTTTCAGTCATTATTTCTTCAAATAGATTTTCATTATCTTTCTCTCTCTCTTCTTCTAGCACCCCCATAATTCTGATGTTGGTAAGCTTGAACTGGTCCCAGAGGCTCCTTACACTATCTTTACATTTTTGGATTCCTTTTTCTTCTTGCTTTTCCACTTGAGTGTTTTTTGCTTCTTTGTATTTCAAATCTTTGACTTAATTCTTTCCTTCCTTTGGTCTGCTGTTAGGTCTCTGTATAATATTTTTTATTTCAGTCAGTGTATATTTAATTTCTAGTTGGTCCTTTTTCATCTCCTCTTGGGTCTCGCTAAATTTATCCATCTTTTCTAGTACATTCTTGAAAAACCTTATAATCATGGTTTTGAACTCTATATTCAGTCATTTGTTTTCCTCCATTTCTTTCGTTTGTGATCTGTTCCCTTGTGTCTGCATTTTCACTATGCTGGGAGAACTTCTGTGCTGGAATCAGCCTTATGATCCAAGACTTGCAAAACTGCAAAAGCCTCTCTGTTCAGATTGGGTGAGGTGGAATCTCAGGTCTGAGCACAGACAGCCTTGGCTTCCAGTCAGCCCCACCCTATGCAGCCCCTGGGTCTCAAGTGTCTCTCGGTAATCTTTGCAGCCCTTTCTGTGTGCATGCATGTGCACATGCCCTTAGACCTCTGCCTTTCTGATTTCCTTGTGCTGCAGGACCCGGGACTTGTACGAGTCTGGGACCCCAATGTCTCGCCTGAAACTGGGGTTCAGTGCACTTAGAAATGGCACAGTTTGGAGGCTCTGTCTCCCACCCACTAGAGAAAGCCAGCAGCACAATCAGCAGTCAGTCCTCTCAGTGTGCATTGGTATGCGTGCCCCAGACTTCTGTGCATTCCTCCCTTTTCACAGTCCAGACTTCCCCTGTATGAGTCTTGCCCAGAGCTGGGGTTCAATGTAGTAGGATAAGGGGTTCAGTGCTGTTGGGAGTCTCCATCTCCCTCCCACCAGAGGAAGCCTGCCAGGCACACCACCACCCGCTCTCTCTCCACGCGCGCATCTCCATACCTCAGCTTTTTGCAGCTCTTCTGAGTCTTTGTGAGCCCTTATCTTTCCTTCTAGTTGTAGAATTTCCACTCAGCCAACTTGCCTGTAGTTCTGGATGATGTTTGTTCTGTCTTTTAGTTGTAGTTTTGAAATTGTTGTGTAAGGCTACAGTTGAGGTGTTCACCTATAACCGCCATCTTGGTTTCTCCAGAAAGCAGTTTTTTTCATAACTAGAATAATAATTTTCTGACTCTAAATTTCAATGAAAATTTGTACACATTACTTTTAAAAGGAGAAAAAAAGTTCAGCTTAAAAGTTGCTCCTAAAAGCCTTGAGCAACTCATTTTAAGAGCTATAGATGGTACAGAATCCAAGATGGCAGCATAGGTAAACACCTACACTGCTGCCTCACACAACAATTTCAAAACTACAACTAAAAGAGAGAACGGACATCATCCAGATACACAGGAAAGCTGGCCAAGTGTAAGTTGTACAGCTAGAAGGAAAGAGAGGGGCTCACAGAGACCCAGAGAAGCTGCAAAAACCTGAGGTACGGAGATGCGCGCACTGAGAGAGCGGGTGCCCTAGTACCTGGCTGGCTTTCTCTAGTGGGAGGGAAACGGAGACTCCCAATGGCATTGAACCCCTTATCCTACGACACTAAACCCCAGATCCACCCGAAACTCATACAGGGGGAGTTTGGACTGTGAAAAGGGAGAGGTGCATGGAAATTTAGAGGAGTCACAAAAGATCAGAGGTCTGGTCGCACGTGCAGGATGCTGCCCGGAGGACAGATTGCTGATTGTGCAGCTGGCTTTCGCAAGTGGGCAGGAGACAGACCTTCCAAATTGTGCCACTTCTGAGTCCACTGGGCCCCTGTTTCAGGCAAAACCCTGGAGACCTAGACTCCTGTGGTCCTGGTGCGCAGGGGAGCTGGAAAGGCAGCGGCTAGAGGCACTGCGGGCATGCTCGCGCACAAGTACCGCTCCAGCGATTACCCAGTCATGTGAGACTCAGGAGCCGTGGAGGGCGGGGCCCACTGGAAGGCAAGGTGGTCCCTTAAGCCCTGAGACTCCACCCATCCCAAGCTCAACAGAGGCTTCTTTGGTTTTGCAAGTTTGGTATCATAAGGCTGAATTCAATACAGAAGTTTCCCCAACATAGTGAAAATGCCAAGACAAGAGAAGGGATAACAAACAAAAGAAATGGAGGGGAAAAATACAACTGGATATAGAGTTCAAAACCACGCTTATAAGGTTTTTCAAGAAAATGCTAGAAAAGTTGGATAAACTTAGTGAGAGCCAAGAGGAGATGATAAAGGACCAACTAGAGATGCAAAAAAGCCAACTAGAGATGGAAAAGGTCCAACTAAAGATGATAAAGGACCAACTAGAAATTAAACATACACTGACTGAAATAAAAAATATTATACAGAGTCCTAACAGCAGACTAGAAAAAGGCAAGAATCAAGTCAAAAATTTGAAATATAAAGAAGCAGAAAACACTCAACTGGAAAAGCAAGAAGAGAAAAGAATGCAAAAATGTGAACATAATGTAAGGAGACTCTGGGACAGCTTCAAGTGTACCAACATCAGAATTGGGGGGGTGCCAGAGGAAGAGAGAGAACAAGATACTGAAAACCTATTTAAAGAAATAATGACTGAAAACTTCCCACATCTGGTAAAAGAAATAGACTTACAAGTCCAGGAAGCACACAGAACCCTATATAAAAGGAATCTAAAAAGGACAACACCAAGACACATCATAATTAAAATACCAAGAGCAAAAGACAAAGAGAGAATATTAAAAGTAGCAAGAGAAAAACAATTGATTACCTATAAGGGTGCACCCATACGACTGTCAGCTGATTTCTCAACAGAAATGATGCACGCCAGACGGGAGTGGCAAAAAATATTCAACATGATGAATAGCAAAAACCTACAACCAAGAATACTCTATCCATCAAAGCTATCATTCAGAATTGAAGGGCAGATAAAGAGCTTCACAGATAAAAAAAAGCTAAAGGAGTTCATCAACTCCAAACCAGTATTATATGAAATGCTGAAAGGTACTTTTTTAGAAGAGGAAGAAGAAAAATGTAAAAGCCAAAAAATTATGAACAACAAATACATATCTATCAACATGTGAATCTAAAAATTAAGTGAATTAAAAATTTGATCAACAGAATAAACTGGTGAATATAATAGAATCAGGAGCACAGAAAGGGAGTGGACTGATAATTCTCAGGGGGAAAGGGGTGAGTGGCTGGACAAAAATCATACACCTATGGATGAGATCAATGGGGTGGAGGTAAGGGTAGAGGGAGGGGTGGGAGTTGGGTGGAGTGGTGCAATGGAGGGGAAAAAAGAGAAACAAATGTAATAATCAGAATAATAAAGATTTAATTTTAAAAAAGAGCTATGATGACTTATCTAATGAAAATCATTGCAGATCTCTCTCTACTTCTTCATTCAAAGAATTATTCAGTGAGTGAGTATTTGTTAAATGACCATATTTTTGCAAGTCGCCATGTGAGATAGGAAGAAGTACAATATGATTTTTTCCCTTACAATATGATTTACAAACAAATAGGAAAGGTATGTGAAACATGTTTTTACATGTTATTTTAATCAGTGAAAAAGGGACTAGTTTGAAGGTGCAGTAATGACATAAGTAAGGCAGTCTGAAAGGAATAGGTTCAGAACTTTTTATTTTGATGTAGCAATTGAAATTAAACACTGAAGAAGGAAGTAGACCAGATAGTACCTAATGAGAAAAACCATAAAGAAAGCAAATGTTTCAGCAATTTTGGGTGGTTGCAAATAAATCAATATAATAGAGGACAAAGAATGACAATGTGAATTGGAAGAGAGCAGGGATCTTGTGTGCCATGTTTATCACTAAATTCTAAACACCTAGAGCATTGCCTGGCTCATACTAGTTAATGAGTAGCTGCTCAATGGATGGTTTGATAAGACTGAAAAGGTAAGTCAGGAGTTTGTAACAAAGGGCCTTGATGCCATGTTAAGAAATTTAGAGTTTAGACTATAAGTAATAAAATCATTCAGGAGAGGTTTGCCATGGTTTTAATTTTCATGGCTGAGTTCAGGATAAATTGGAAACAAGATAGGTTGGTTAGGAAAACATGAAAAATAAAAGTTTGAATTATATCCATTAGCCCTAAAGTAGAAAGGAAGAAAATTTAAAAAAAGGTTATTATAGAAACTAGTCATGATTTTCTGGAAATGAACTAAGTTTCAAGGTCAGAAAATCTAACTTTAAATCCAGTCTGAGTCATTTAATATATGTGAAAATCCCAACAAGTCATATAAATTTTAGAGTCCTTATTAGTAAAATTGGGTATGTTTTTAAATCTTTCATTTGTTGTCTAAAAGGAATTAGGTAACTTTTATGGATATGCAAACACATTAAGGCAGTATAAATAAATTGAGATGGGGACAAAAGAGAAAAACATGAGTGGGCACACAAAACAAAACTAAGGATGAAGCTAAAGTCCACTGTGATACACAAAATGATGTGAAAGCATGTTGCACATTACACAGAGCTATCCAAATAATAGGTGCAGCTAACCTACACCATTTCTGATTTCCTAGAAGCTTGAAAGACATTACCAGCAGATAAGACAGTGGTTCTCAACCTTCCTAATGCCGCGACTCTTTAAGACAGCTCCTCATGTGGTGGTGACCCCCAACCATAAAATTATTTCTGTTGCTACTTCATAACTGTAATTTTGCTACTGTTATGAACTGTAATGTAAATATCTGATATGCAGGATGTATTTTCATTGTTACAAATTGAACATAATTAAAGCAGAGGGATTAATCACAAAAACAATATGTAATTATATATTGTGAAATATTTATTTCTAATTACAAATAAATGAAATTTTGTCTTGAATTGTGGTATATCATGGGCAACAGTCTTCATATAACAACAGTAAACTACATGACTACATTTTGCTACACCGAGGAGCAGTGTGTTGGTTCCTAAGACCATGGGAAATAGGTGTTTTCCAATAGTCTTATGGGACCCCTGTGAAAGGGTCTTTCGACCCCCAAAGGGGTCGCGACCCACAGAACCATTGGGATAAGAGGAAAGTGTATGATGTGGATGCAGAGGCCATGAGTTGCAGACTAAGCTTTTAAGAAGTTTAGAGTTCAAGAAAAAAACAAGAAACAGGATATACGTAGTGTTGAGAAAATGAATCTAAGAAAACTTTTTTTTTTAATCTAGGAGGTATGTGAACAGATCTGTAGCAGAAGAGTCTGTGGAATAGGCGAGAGAGAGAATAAGGAGAGAGCCACGCCTGGACTCCCACTGGGAGAGAACAAAGGAGGCACAGTCAGTGGGAAGCAAATTGGTGTTAAGTGGAGAGAATAGATTCCACTTCCTCCCTTGGAGGAAAGTAGAAGAGCCCAGGAAGGTGGAGTAACAATGAAATTGTGGAGCATCAGGGGTTACTGGGCTTCTCATTCTCCACGGGCCAGTGAAAGGCTTCTGCTAAAAGCAAGGTAAGTGAGTGGGAGGAGCAGATAAGTTTCCAGTCATTAGAGGGCAGAGATACAGACCCAGCATAAGAAGGACTGTCAACTATAAATATACCCAAGCTTATTGAGACCAAAGAAACATTATATATTGCAGTCACGTTTTATATAACATATTATGCTTTATGGATAGTTTGTGTGTGTGTGTTTTTAAACCTATTACCTTACTAGTCTTCATATGCTATCATTACATTATAAAATAAGGAAATTGAAGCTGAGAAAGAAATAACTTGCCCAGGATGATGGGGCAGAAAAATTCTTGCCTCACATTATAAAAATTTTAATCAGGTTTGGTAATTACTGGGAAGAAATCATCTATTTATGTTATGAAATAGTTCCCTGATTATCAAGAAAAGTGGAAAGCTTCACGAAGATGAGATAAAGTCAGTATTATCCAAAATATTATTTTGGTCAGTATTACACAAATATTATTTTGGTCAGTATTACAGTATGTGTTTGCAGTGATGAACAGAGACTTCATAACAATTGCATAGAAAAAAAAATTTTAAAGAGACCATACTAACACCAATCAGAATAGAATTGCATGTTTGCACAAAAATCTTGTCATCTTTTCTACTTTGCAATGTTTTCATGGTTAATCTATCTTGAGGACAGGAGATGTTGAAAACAGGGTGTTTAATGTTAACTTACTCATATTTAAAACATCATAGTTTAAATAGGAGTAAAGGGAAGTTGTAACATGCTTAACTTTAGAATGATTTGAAAATAAAATAAGGATTTTTCCCTTGGAGAAGAAGAAGACTTTCGAGATCTCAGCTGAGAATAAAAAGTGAAAAACTGGATAAAGTAATGAGACAGAGAAAAGTTGTGTGCTCTATCTTTAAAGACATAGAATAAATTACATTGAGAAGTCAGTAGTTTTATTGTTAATTTTTAATATTTTCACTGATTTTCTACAGAGTGTAGGGGAGAGGAAGACAGAAAGGGAGAAGCACTGATTCAACAGTGTAGCATTAACAGCTGTTGGGAGCGAGCCCATAACCCTGGCATGTGTTTTGACCCAGAATCAAACCAGCAACCTATGGGTGCACAGGATGATGCTCAACCAACTGAGCAACACTGGCCAGGGCGAAAAGGCAATAGCTTTATAAAGAGTACACAGACAAGTTATTTATAATCCATACCTTTTTTAAAAATCAAGATTTTATTTTTTAGAGCAGTTTTAGGTTTACCAAATAAAGTGCCCTTTCTCCTCCCACCCTTCATTATTAGCATTTTGCATAAGTTGTGGTACATTTGATGAACCAATATTGATAAATTATTATTATGTAAAGTTTATAGTTCACTCCTTGTGTTGTACAATTATATGAAACCCATAGTTGTTGTTTTAATTGAACTTATTGGGGTGACATTATTCTACCATTTTTAATTGTACTACCTAGAAAGTAGTTTTAATTTGTTAATTTGAGAAAAATTTTCAAAGAATTAGCTAAACATTTAGATTTTGAATTTGTGCTACTGTTTCTAGATAGGTGATTTTTATCTAAGATTTCAAAGCAATTATAGAGAAGATCTTTTTATTTTTATTCTACCTTGTGAAAAATTTATAACCAGTGGCCTCTAATCATATCTCAACATTACCTGAGAAAAGTAACATAAGATATTTTTGAATTTAAATTTTTACTGAAATGCAATAATTTAAACCTAAATGCATTAAGGTTTGAGGAAGTTATCGTGTAATTTTTGTAGCTATCACAAAATGACATAGTAGAGAGGGGACAAAATACATAGATTAATTATATTTTCAAATAAGTATTTTACAGTGAATGTATTTACACCTGGCATATTATCTCAGATTGAAAAGAGCCTAAATTATATAATCTAAATACTGTAACTGATTTTTGAAGGTTTGTCTATATTGAAATAATATGTGATTCTTACAATGACATCTCAAGTAGATCATAATCAAAAAGGAAAAAATGAAGGTGTGTATAGAAAGAAAATAGGTTTTAAAAAACCTAAAAAAAATGAGGTCTGTGATTAAAGTTTATATTGTCACAAAGTACCTGATTAGGAAATTCACCATCTCTGAAGTATAAATGACAAAATTATAGACTCTTTAACCTAAAAGGGACTTTAGGGAGCTCATTTAACACAGCACATTATACGTAGAAATTAAAACTCAGTGAGGTGTCCATGTTAGTGATAAAAGGTACCACCTATCTATGATTCTCACACACACATCAACAGTACTGGATATAAGTGAAGTCTCTGGATTTTAATTCCCTGAAAGGATGGCTCACAGCCAAAATTCAAAGTTGGTTATTAATTAATTAGTTAATTAATAAAAAAGATTATGTAGGATAATAAGACAGAGTTACCTGCTTTAGAAACAAGTTAGAGCATAAGATAGAAACCGAGAAAAAATAAAGCAACAATAGCACTTCAAAGTTGCTGGCATGATTAACTACCTACCTGGGAATATGCCAATTTTATAGAGCCTGTTGGACCATGTCACAAAGTGGTCACAAAAAAAAGGGACAATTCAGCTAGATTCTAGAGAATAGGGAGGGTTTTGATGAGCAGAGTAAAGAGACAGGCATCCCATGCAATGACAGCAGCTGGAAATAGGGAGGAAAGGAAGCACCAGGCTTATTGCAGAAACAGCTAATGGAACCATGTAGTTGAAATGAGAACTTTATTTAGAAAGCAGCTGGCAATAATGCTGGCAATATATATACATCTGGGTCACATTGTGGATGGAAAGCAGAGAATATGGACTTCATCTTATAGCTACTTGATTTCTGGAGTAAGGGAATTATATGATTAAAGTGTTATTTTTAGAAGATAATTAGGGTGGTGTGCTTGATTAAGAGAAGCTAGGAATGTTTGGACTCCAGCCCTACATTTTCCAAGTTGATGCCTTGGTGGACAACTGCTTTCTTTCCCCAGACACTCTCTAATGTTAATATTGGCAGCACTGGAGTACCACTGGACTAGATTACTGAGCGGCTTTTCATTACTTGTGATGTGGAGTGTATTTGCTTTTCATCTGTAGCAATCCTTGAAGAAGAATTAGAAAAAAAAATTAAATGTATCCCATCACACCTCTACATCTTAGGATAATAAAAGTGAAATCCAAATCTTCTAAATATGGGTGAAAAAGCAGAGAGTTGGCATTAAGGAAACAGGCATGAAGCTCTTGGTTAAGAGAAAATGGAGGAATTAGAAAAACATGGTTGGAAATAATGTCAAAATTGTAGGCTATGGTGGTTGTAAAGACCTACTTCAGATTTTAATTAGAGAATCTGTATTCAAGAAGCCAGGTGTCAGGGCAGTATAAACTAGAAGAAAAAGAGATTGTGAAGTATTTTCCATCCAAGGAATTCAATGCACTTGTAAATATTAATAGAAGAAATAATTGCTATTGAATTTAAGAGTACAGATGTCCAATTCACAGATGTCATAGAACCTAAAAGTAATATAGCTTTGGGTTAAGAATTAAGCCATTCACTTGAAATTCAGAATCAAAGAAGAGAAAGAAAATAGAGCAGAAAATGGCAAGTAGTTACAAGTAGGAAAGAAATGCTTCCTTGGAAAGGAATCCAATTATTATGTAAGTGAAAAAAGAAGGGAAGAGATAATGAAGAGACATGGAAGAAAAAAGTGAAGAATATTCCACATAGTGGGAGAATAAAAAGAAGGAGCAATTTAGTTAGATACTTATATAAAGTAGATACATTCAGATCATTTAATAAGCACTCACTGTCCTATAAAGCAACTCTAGGAAGCAGATTATGATTATCACCCCATTTTACAGACCAGTGTCTGTAAATTTTACAGTGTCCTTTGGTCCTTTAGCACATTAACCTTCAGGTGCTCAGTAACAATGAATCCGAATTGTAATTTTGCCACAATAAGAAACATTACTGTTTCTTCCACCCCCTCCCCCAGGATCTTTAGTTTAACCTAGAAGAATGACTCCTTTGACTTATCTGCTACACAACTGACCAATATTCCAGGATGCCATCTCAAAAAATGAGCAAGCTTCAAGGAAATCTGGCAGCAAAAATTCCATACTATTAAGTCAGCTGCTAATATTTCTGCAGCACTCCAGAATTTCTTTTTTTAAAATATATTTTATTGATTTTTTTTTTTTACAGAGAGGAAGGGAGAGGGATAGAGAGATAGAAACATTGATGAGAGAGAAACATCGATCAGCTGCCTTCTGCATGCCCCCCACTGGGGATGTGCCTGCAACCAAGGTACGTGCCCTAGACCAGAATCGAACCTGGGACCTTTCAGTCTGCGGGCCCATGCTTTATCCACTGAGCTAAACCGGTTTCGGCCAGAATTTCTTATTTAAGTAGTGGCCACATTATTTTCTGGCTTTCTTTGAATTTGTGAGAACAGACACACACCAAATATTTTCTTGTGACTTATTTCAGAATGAGAACTTGGCCTTCTGGGAATATAAAGCATAGACCACTGTCATAAAGTAACTTACGTTTGAAAACTTTAAAAAAAAATGGTTTGGGATAAGACTTTTTTTTTTCTTCTAAATAAAATAAAAGAATACTTAAGAAATCTCATTAAAAATTCAAATAAAAAAATTGTGTGAATTTGTTTTAGTGGTATCAAAATGGATACAAGATCATCAGTTGCTCAAAATACTTAAAAGTCTTTATTGAGATGGTAAAAATATATATTTCTTTAAAGAAAATCCAAAAAACTAATGACGTACTTTTCCCCAATCAGACTTTAGTATAACAAAAAATTATGCTTTTAAAATAAGGCAAATAGCAGGAGAGCTACTGTTAGAAAAGTGTCTGCTTTACCTTTCTGAAAATCACTTTATTTTGTTCCAGAGTGGTGAACTATGGAACTTTCTGAGAGAACTTAGTTACGAAACTGTTTTGTGATCAGGGAACGGGAGGGAGGAACTGTTTTGACTCTCTTGTTACTATGTGAGGGATGGAATTTTGCAACCAGAAGGTTCCACAACAGTTGGGAATGACAGTTGTATGAGTGGCAAGCAGAAGACAAATGTGTGTGTCCTGTTACTTCTGATCTGAGCACTACATACCACGACTGTGCCAAGATTTCCTGCTTGCATCAATATTTTTTGTAATTACCATTATGTAATTATGCATTATCCATTAATAGCAAAAAAATCTTACAATAACATCTACACTTTCTTTAGGTTAGACAGCCATCTAGCTAGCTGATACTCAACACACACACACACACACACACACACACACACACACACACACACACACACACACAGCCTTATTCAGATGCCTTATTCTAACCCTTGTTCCATTTCCAATCATCTACTATAAATCCACCTCTTCTTGCTGAAATGAAAATAGCTGAACCTTCAAAAGCACTCCAAACATGTTAACGTTAATCGTGAGCTTTGATGGCCTATTTTTAGTGGCTTACTTTTGTCTTTTATTTCTTTGCTTATCTTTTACTGGTGTATTAATATTATTTTCCTTTTCCTTAGCCTCTATAAAATCCGTTTTGTCTATTGTTCTTTTCCAACTTGCCCAATTTGGACCTTGATGTTAGATTCTTAGGTTCCTTTATACTGAAACGTAGGCATTTTGACATAATAGGAACTATCATAAAAAGAAGGTATCAATAAGCTCAAAATTGTAAATTAAACCATGAGCTTTTAGAAACAAAATAGTATTCTACCACATTGAATTTAAGAAAGGAAAAGATGATGGGTTTCAGAGTTGTTTACTAGAAGCATTTCAGTCGCAAAATTCAATAAGCAAGCATCTAGAGAAAACTTTTTGACCTCAACTACATATTTTAAAAGCCAGGAGCTGGTGAGTTTGGGTCCTGGTTAGGTTGTGGGTAACAGGGATGTTATTGTAGGATATAGATATTGGGAGTCAAGATGTGTTTGGAGAAAGAGAACACTTTTGAAGCTAGTGGGGGTGGAGTTGTGTGATGGGCAGTTTATGTACAGGAGGAAAAGTTATTTATAACCGTTGATTTAGAAGGGAAACTTGAAATGCTCTAATGATTTTTGACTCCTGTCCTGTATCCAGAGCCACATACATAGGGTATCCCTGTGGTATATATTTAACATATATAAAATAAATAATACTCTAAACCTATATCAAATTCTACTAGAAGGTCATCAGGTGGAAATTAGACATCAATGAGAAGGAAACTTGAAGAAAATGGCTGTCTGCTTCATAACAGTGTGTAAGGTCCACCTGCTCTCTCAGATCTCACACTGCAGTCACTGAGAGAGCAAAGGAAAGCTCAGGCTCACTGGGGACGGCGGGGGGGCTCAGGACTAGTCTGCTTTGCAGGTGGTGAGGGTTCTTGGGAGGCCTTGTGTGGTTGTACCTTGGATATTTTACTTAATCTCTCTAAGTTTGAGTTCCTTTATCAGTAACATGTAGATAACAACACTAAAGCAACCCATTGTTTTGTTTTTTTAAAGAAAGTTTATTTTGGAATATTTTAGATTTACAGAAAAATTGCAAAGATTGTACAGAGTGCTCCTATATGCCCTCCACAAGTTTTCCCCAGCGTTAACATCTTACATTACCATGATGTATTTGCCAAAAATGAGAAACTGCTACAGGTACATTACTATTCACTCAACTGCAGACTTTATTTGGATGTCACTAACTGTTTCCATTAATGTCCCCTTTCTATTCCAGGATCCCATCATCTAGGGCACTATGTTATATTTAGTTATCATGTCTCCTCAGTCTTCAGAGACTTATTTCTGAAGATAATGAATGTTAAAGCACACTTAGTAGAATGTGGAAATGCAATAAGGAATTGGTCAACACTTATCTATAGCTATAAATATGTGACAGCAACTGTTCTAAGGACAGTAGAAATACCTGTGCACCTAATCATCATTATTCTATGAAGACTCTAATTACATCCACTTTACAGATGAGTAACCTGAGGCACAGAAAGGTCAAATAAATTGCCTAGTATTATGCTTTTGACAGGGTTGGGATCCAATCCAGATTTGCTGATTCCTATATTTTTCTTTAACATTTTTAATTTATTGATTGATTTTAGAAAGAAACATCAATTTGTTATTCCAGTTACTAATCAACATTGGTTGATTCTTGTATGTACCCTGAGCAGGGATGGAACCCAGAACCTTGGTGTGTAGGGTCGATGCTATAACTAACTAAGCTACCTAGCCAAGGTCAGGTTTGCTGGTTTCTAAGTCCATATTGTTTTCTCTGCCATATTTTTTCTTAATTTTATACACACACATCTTTCTCTCCCTTTCAACATAAAATGCTTAAGCCACAAAACCTTAATCAAAATTATAGCAGATGAGCCCTGGCTGGTTGGAGTGTTGTTCTATAGACCAAAAGTTTGTGGGTTCAATTCTAGGTCTCATACCTAGGTTGCAGGTTTGATCTTTGGTCGGTCAGGTGTCTACTCTCATTCCAATGTTTCTTCCTCTCTCTCAAAGGAGAAATAACTCTTTTTTTTAAATTTAAAATGTAGGAATGTATATTAAGAGCATGCTAAAGGCAATAGAGTTGCTGGTGGTTAAGAATCAAGCAAGAATACAAAAGGAAAGGATTTAAGAGCAGGAAGAAGAGGAGGAGGATTGACTAGTTCTCCAGTCAAGCTCTGCCAGGAACCAGCTTGGTGACATTGTATAATACAATGACCACTTCATATTTTAGTTTCCTAGTCTGTAAGATAAGCAGTTCCCTTTTAACCATATTATGTAACATCAAGTCCAGAAATTAAACATTCCAAGTTGTTTAAATGAAAATGCAAAAGTAAGAAAACACTAAAATTGGCATGAAAGCCTTAGTAACTAAGCTGCAAGCTGAGCAGAGCTCAGACTACAACAAAGCTGGTAGTTTGGGGACATTTTGAGAGCAGGTCTGGGGCACAAAACAACATAATCTGAAAGTAAGGAGCAGGACTGCACTCATTTGTAAAGAAGTTATGGTTCTCCTCTCCTTCATCTACTCAACAAACATTTATAGCAACACTGTTTCAGGGACTGGGGATTCAGTGGGGAACAAATCAAGCTGCCTTTAATCACCGCCCTCATATATTACTTGAGGACTAAGAGATAAGAGACAAGTAACCAGTGAGATAATTTCAGAGTGTAAAATGTTATAAAGGAAAGCCATGGG
The DNA here is from genome assembly GCA_004026805.1 of Lasiurus borealis. Lineage (NCBI taxonomy): Eukaryota > Metazoa > Chordata > Mammalia > Chiroptera > Vespertilionidae > Lasiurus > Lasiurus borealis. Next base: position 5,316 of record PVJN01003189.1, on the reverse strand, counting down.
GTGGAGATAGAGAGTATGGGGTAGGGGAAGTGATATGCACACCTTAGATGAGGATGGATAAAGCTTAATTTAGATATGTTTGTGAATACACTGGGGGAAACAAGACCCTTAAATCCTTTGGCAATCAATGACTTTATTTATACAATGCAGTAAAGGGGCAGAAAGCAAACAGCTTTCCAGTGAAGGTTTGACAACTTTTTTTACTATAAGTACATACTAATGGTTTAATCAATAAAGAAAACAATAATTTTAAAAAAGTAATTTAAGAGTAATTCTTTCCGGAAATAAGTGAGACTAGAATGAAGTTCTTTGGGCCCTCGGAGGCTAAGAAAAAATAAAATTAAGCATGTTCCAGCAGTGTTTCACTTGGATAAAGGACACTGCAGTCTAATCTAGAGCTTTCTATTTGTTTAATGCAGGAGTGTTATTAAAATAGTAATGATAGTTATAATCGTAGCTAACATTCATTGAGTACTCAGTTACTTCCAGGAATTTTCATAGTATTTCACTCAGTCCTATTTACTCTTAGAAGGAATGTACTGAGGCTTAAAGAGACGGGAGTGACCTTTCCCATCGTCACTAGTGTCCTCTAACTGAAACCCAGGTATGCCTGAGCTCAAAACCCATGTTAACTTATTTTAGCTACAAGCACCTGACAAGCCTCTTTCGTAGGTTGGTATTATATCACTCTGCATTTCCATGTGAAAATAGTCTTGTCTGCTATCAAATGAATTGTGTCCCTACCCTGACTCCCAAATTCATATGTTGAAGCCTTACCCTCAATGTGGAAATTGGGTCTTTATGAGGTAACTAAGTTAAATGAAACTTAAAGGTGGGGCCCTGATTCCATAGGCTTAGTGTCTAAGAGATACCAGCGAGCTTCACTTGTTGGAGGGAAGACCATATGATGACATAGTAAGGAGGTGGCTGGCCAGCTACAGGCCAAGAAGAGTGTTCTCACCGGAAACTGAATCAGCAGAACTTTGATCTTGGCTTTCCAGCTTCCAGGTCTGTGAGGAAATAAATTTATATTATAGAGTCATCCAGTCCATGGTACTTTGTTATGACAGTCTGAGTTGACTAATACAGTGCATTAGATTGCTGGACTAACACAGTGTCTTAGGTTGGCCTAATACAATGTCTTATAGATAGTTACACTTGTTTCCACATTGTCAGATCATGGATAAAATTGAATTGTCTTAATTGAACGCTGTTGCCTCTGAGGAACTGCAAGTATTGCTTCTATCACTCTTTTACCTCTTTAAGAGGTAGTACACCAAATAACATTCTTAAAGCTATAGTATTAATTGGCATTGAACTTCTTTTTTAAAATATATTTTTATTGATTTCAGAGAGGAATGGAGAATGAGAGAGAGATAGAAACATCAATGATGAAAGAGAATCACTGATCGGCTCTGCCCTGCACACCTCTCACTAGGGATCGAGCTCACAACCCTAGGCATGCGCCCTGACTGGGAATTGATCTGTGACCTCCTGGTTTATAGGTCAATGCTCAACCACTGAGTCATGACAGCTGGGCTGAACTTTTAAATAAAGTTAGAAACCAGTTTCCTTAGATTGTGTATCCTGTAATGTTAGTAATGTCAATATTGGCATAAATGTGAAATAAATTATGCTTTTTAAACCTCAAACATCACACCATCCCAACTTTCCTATTTTTATCACACAATCTACCGATATTCAAAACGTCAAACTACGGACTTTTATTTTTTTCATTCATTTTTCTTCTTTATTCCACAGATATCGAACATTAGAGTTACTATAATATTTTTCACAAAATATAATCTTTAAGATTATTCTCAGTCTACATGTCTCCAAATGACCACCAGCTATAGGCATGCCTCAGCTACATTGCAGGTTCCATTCCAGGGCACCTCAATAAAATGAATGTCACAATAAAGTGATCACATGAACTTTTTGGTTTCCCGTGCATATAAAGTTATGTTTACACAATACTGTAATCTACTAAGCGTGTAATAACATGGTTAAAGAGATGTACATACCTTAACTAAAAAAAATCTTTATTGCTAAAAATGCTAACTATAATCTGAGCCTTCACTGGCTCATAATCTTTTTGCTGGTGGAGGGTCTTGCCGTGATGCTGAGGAAAACACAATATTTGCAAAGTGTAATAAATATGCCTCTATTTGCAGTATCATATCTTAATTCCTTCCTTAATTCCATCTTAAGTCTTTCCTTTTGCTGGTTGCCTGCCCATTCTGTTTTCATTGCTCCTTCCTAGAGAATCCACCCTTCCTGTTTGCCTAAGACAGTCCAGGTGTGTGTCTCTCATCTGGGTATAGTTATTAATAGTTTTTCTTTCCCTCTCAAAAGTCCAGTCTGGATGCTACATTTATATGGTCACTCTATTTTTATTTTTCCACATTTGTTTTGACTCTCCACTCTAGCCAGAAAAATCATCACACATAGTTTACTTGCTTTCACCATCAAACTATTTCCCTTGCCTGGAATGCTGTTCTCATACTATTGCCAAATCATGAACTTTCCTTCAAAATCCTACTCAGAACTCAGTCTCAGGGTGGAACTCTCATAATCCTGCCCTCCATCCAATCCAGAGAGCTCTCAGCAATCATGTAAATAACTCTGTATAACTTTAATTGGCTCCGTTTATATGCTGCTCCTTGTATCTTTTTTTTCCCCTCTCGGTACTTTTCCATGTGTTTATCCCGTCTCCATTAACTTGTAAACTCCCAGAGGGCAAGGCCTAAATGCAGGCTGGTGTTGGCATCAAGTGGATGAATAGTTAGGGCTGAATGGTAGACAGTGCAATCCTTCTTCATTACTAATCTCTTAAAAAAAGAAAGAAAGAAAGAAAAAAGCACTCTTTTGTTAGTGCTTTGTTTGTAATGGTTTTGAGACTGCTAATCTAATGTAGAAATATATCCAGTTTCTGCTGGTGTCCAGATAGCTAAGATAAAATCAACAGTTACAAGCTTTCCATAACATGAGGGGGAGGGTGCCCTATAGGAAAGGAGGCTATTACGGAGTTCATTTCCTTCAGAGGTATATTCTTGTCTCTTCAAGGCCGAAGGTCTACCGAAGGAGGGAAATAACACCTACTTTCCAAACTGAACTCTAACAGCCAAACATACACTACTCAGAAAACACAATACTCAGAAAACATACAATACTACCTGGTTCTGAGTTTGTGCTGACAGCGGAGGGAAGTGAGATCTTCAGGATTACTACTAGCTAGGAGGGTCTTTCCTTTCGGTCCAGGTAACAAAGGGAAGACAGCGCAAAGCCCCTCTCTCGCGGCCGGGCTACGAACTCACGCTCCTGTACCGTGGCCACCTGCTTCCTTCTCCTCAGACCGGCGCGTGGAGCGCCACTATCTGCCCCGCGTGCTCGGCGCGGAGCCCACGGGGCGAACCCACGCCGGCGGGGCACTAGATAACATCAAAGCCCCAGGCGGGGGCCAGCGCGGGAGGAGGAGGGGGCACGAGCAGCCCGGGGAACCAAGCGCCTCCCCCTAGCATTTCCTCTCACGCCCCTTCCAACCTAGGCGGCTTTTGGTTTCTGCTTTTGTTGTTTTTAAAATTAAAAGTTAAACCCTGGAAGCGCGGGCTCGGACGGTTGCGTTGCAGTTCGGGTAAGTTTTCTCCCGGTTCTTTTGTCTGGCTTCTGGCTGGGGAAGAGTTGGCAGAGTGTGCGGGAAGGTTTTGTCGCCGGGTCGCCCCGAGGAGGAGGAGGGGATCCGGCCGGGGGACAGGAAAGCCCAGCGCGCGCGGAGGGCGGAGGGCGGAGGGCGGGACAGGCGGCGGCGTGACCCGGAGGCCGCCGGGGAGGAACCTCCGGGATCTCCGCGTGGCGGAGGCGCTGCCGGCCGCGCGCAAGGCGGAGGGCCGGGGCCGCGGGGCCGCGCCAGGGGGGAGCTCGAGCGGGGCCGGGCCGGCGGCCGCGTGGGAACCCGGGCGGGGGACGCGCGGGCGGCGACGGTGGCGCGGAGCCCGGCGACCAGCCTCGGGGTGCACGTCAGTCCTGCCAGAACTGCTCAGCGAGGACACCGTGTGTGGAGCCTCTCAGTGACTCTGCCCTCACTGAGCCCCGGTCCCGAAAGGGGGCTCCAGGACAGTTCACTTGGCCAGGAAGGGTGCAGAGAGAAATGGGCCCCAAAGCGCACCCCCTTTTTTAATAGAGTATGATGACCACCCCCATTAATTACAGGATTTTTGACAGTTCGAACTGCTCTTTACCACTCATGTTTTTCTCTCCACATTCCATTTATGAGATACAATTTGAGAAACTATTTAAATTTGCCACAAAAACAAGCCGAAACTAATTATAGTTTAGCTGGCTTTCCTTGCTTTCTGACAAACTAGGAAATTAGAATTGGAGGCAAAATTAGGAAAAAAAAAATGCATTTAGAAAGTTAACTGACAAATAGAACACAGGAAGCTGTTCAATATTGTACACATTTAAAAGAAAAGTTCAATATTGATTTATTGCTCAGAATTGTGAGCAATCTAATAAAAAAGTTGTTTAACAATTGAAATGACAAAATTGCATGTTTAATTAGAAAGTTCATAGCAATGCCAAATCCCTTATAAACACTGTGTCTACAATATGTATTTGTTATGTTCAACAACTATTTGGTTAAAATTATATTCACTCAATTAGCATTTTTGACTTAACAAGTTACACCAAGTAGAATTAATAATGATGGAGCTATCTTAATCTTTATCTTCTGACAGATTAGGTATACTTTTAGGTGTAAGTAAATGTTTATTTTAATTTAAGTACCCAGTTGGGAAGGTATGTTACATGCTGTTTGTGATTGCAACCCATTAGATTTCATTTTATGAGATGAATATATCACATCAAAAATGAAAAACTGCATTATTTCACTGCAAGATTGGAATCATAGTGTGCTAAACAACATTTAAAATTTAGGCAGTTGTTGGATGATCTTTGCTTTTAAGACCAAAGTTGGTTTTTCATAGGCACATTCCCCATTGTACATGACATTTGGGGTGCAAGCTCGCCATTAGTGAGTGTTCCATTTTTAATTATTCCCATTCGTGTGCATTAAGCTTTTCTTAGCACAAATGAGCCAGAGAGAGAATTTCCTCAGAGGAATTTTAGGGGTCCACCCTAGCAGGGAAAACCCAGACATCTTTATGGAAGCCTCAGGGAACATAACTCAAGTTTGCAGACGGCCAGCGAAGTGGGTGTACGGTCGTTTAGCATGTTTATCCCTTAAAAGGGGAAAGCAGTTTGGTTTAATCTGAGAACTCTCTCTGCACCAAGATTTTTGTTTTACTTTATTCCTCC
>PVJN01003188.1:46691-105322 GCA_004026805.1 Lasiurus borealis | reverse complement strand
CCTATCTTTTGCGACTCCCCTAAATTTCCGTGCACTTCTCCCTTTTCACAGTCCAAACTCCCCCCGTATGAGTTTCAGCTGGATCTGGGGTTTAGTGTCGTAGGATAAGGGGTTCAATGCCGTTGGGAGTCTCCGTTTCCCTCCCGTCAGAGAAAGCCAGCCAGGTACTCGGGCACCCGCTCTCTCAGCGCGCGCGTCTACGTACCTCAGCTTTTTGCAGTTCCTCTGGGTGTCTGTGAGCCCCTCTCTTTCCTTCTAGCTGTAGAACTTCCACTCAGCCAGCTTTCCTGTGGTTCTGGATGATGTCTGTTCTGTCTTTTAGTTGTAGTTTTGAAATTGTTGTGTGAGGCAGTAGTGTAGGTGTTTACCTATGCCGCCGTCTTGGCTCCTCTCTTATTACTACTACTATTTTACCTTTGTGGAAAAAACAAGTGTAATTTTGTTTTTCCTTTATTTTACTTTGGGATTAGAGTTCTACATTGTATTTTCATCTTTCCTTTAGCATAATTTTACTCTATCTCAACCCTCCCTTTATGTCAACACTTTCCTCCTAACTTTCCCCATTTGTTGTCTTGTTTCTCTTTCCCTTTTCCAACTTTAGATTCTCCCTATTCTTTCTCTTTACCTGGTTAAAATTTCACCCCACTTATATATCTAACTTCAAATCCTCTACACCAAGTCCATACAAACCTCTTTCTTCTTGTCTTCACTATCCAAAAAGTTGTTTTTCTCTATGTCTTTTTGTTTCTGTTTGTCAGAATGGTGATTATATAGATTTTTTGTAATTTTTTGTAAGATTGTTTTGGCTTATTCTACTTGTTTTATTTTGCTTTTTGTTTGCTTTGTGTTGGTTTATTTTTACCTCTCTTTTCCCTCGCCTCCCTTGATACCAGGTGTTAATTATAGTTTGTATGAATTGCCAGGATTTGTTGGGATTACTGACTGTTCTATTGGAGTTATCTCCTGACATCTATATTTTATTCCCCTTTTCTCTCTTATTGTCTTTCTTTTCTCTCTGGCTCTTTTTCTCTTTCTCTTTGCTTCTTTTTCTTCTCCTTTTTATTTTCTTTAATTTTTTTTTGTTGTTGTTCAAGTATTTATTTATTTATTTTATCCCTCTCCAAATTTGATTTTGAAACTTCTTTCTTTTATTTTTTCCTCATTTTCCTCTTCTTCTTTCTCTACTTACCCCTAATTTGTCTTTCATTGGTGGTCACCTTATTTATGAATATTAACATCGTTAATACATTTCTGTTCAGTGCCTTGTATGTCGTACCTGGTTGTGTTGTAGTTTGTGCCTTTGAATCAATGTAGGAGAGAGAACTACAAAACCAGACACCCAGAGAAGAAAGAACATGGGCAGAAGAAGATACAGCCCTCATACGACAGAAAGGCATGTATCACCAGAAAAGTAAGTAAACGAAATAGAAGCAGAAATAAGCCTGCCAGAGAAAGAGTTCAGGGAAATGATCATAAGGTGGATGAAAAGAATGGAAGACAAAATCGACAATTTGAGTAAGAGCTAAGAGGAAATGAAGAAGACCCAAGAGGAAATGAAGAAGAAGCAAGAAGAAATGCAAAAAGAAATGAGAAATGACATCACTGCTATAAAGAAATCAATAGAAAGCATCAAAAATATACTTGAAGAAGCAGAAGACCACATTAGTGAGCTAGAAGACATGGTAGGAAACAATACCCAAGTACAGCAGCTTCTAGGAAAAAAAAATTAAAAAGCAAGAGGAGAGCCTAAGGGAACTTTGGGATAACGTGAAACAAAATAACATCCACATAATTGGGGTTCCAGAAAGAGTAGAAACGGAGCAAGGATTAGAGAACCTGTTTGAAAAAATAATGACAGAAAATTTCCCCATATAGGAAAGAAAAACCCCACACAAATCCAAGAGGGTCACAGAGTCCCAAGCAAAATAAACCCCAAAACACTGACATCAAGGCACAGTATAATTAAATTGGTAAACACCAACGAAAAAGTAAGAATCTTAAAAGCAGCCAGAGAGAAACAGAAAGCTACCTACAAAGGAACCCCCATCAGACTAGCTACTGATTTCTCAACAGAAACTTAACAGGCAAGAAAAGAATGAAATGAAATATACAAAGTAATGCAAAGGAAGGGTCTGAATCCAAGAATACTGTACCATGCAAGGCTTTCAATCAAAATTGAAGGTGAAATCAGAAGCTTCACAGACAAAAAAAGGACTAAGGGAATATATTATCACCAAACCAGCAATGCAAGAAATGTTAAAGGGTCTTCTGTAATAAAAAGAAATAGGAAGCAAAGAAAGAACACTGGGGTAAAGACTAAAACTGGTGACAGATAAGTACCTACCAATAATAACTTTAAATGTAAATGGATTAAATGCTCCAATCAAAAGACATAGGGAAACCGATTGGATCAGAAAACATGATCCACATATCTGTTGTCTACAATAAACCCACCTCATGAAAGGAGATGCACACAGATTGAGGGTGAAGAGATGGAAGATGGAATTTCTGGCAAATGGAAATGAAAAAAGCTGGGGTTGCAATACTTATATCTAACAAATTAGACCTCAAAGTGAAGGACATAATATGAGATAAAGAAGGCCACGTCATAATACTAAAGGGAAAAAACCAACAAGAAGAAATAACTCTGGTAAACATATACACACCCATTATAGGAGCATCTAAAGACATACAAAAACTCTTGGAGGATATTAAGGGAGATATAGACAGCAATACAATCATAGTAGGAGACTTTAATGTTCCACTGTCACCACTGGACAATTCCTCTAAAAAAAAAATCAGCAAAGAAACATCAATCCTAAATGACTCACTAGACCAGATGGAAATAATTGACATCTTCAGAACATTTCACCCCAAAGCCACAGAATATACATTCTTCTCTAGTGTGCATGGGTCATTTTTAAAGATAGATCATATGTTGGTTCAGAAGAAAAGTCTCTTCAAATTCAAGAAGATAGAAAGCATATCAAGCATTTTCTCAGACCACGGTGGCATAAAATTGGAATTCAACTATAATAAATACAAAAGAAAGAAATCACACACATGGAGCCTAAACAGCATGCTATTAAACAATGACTGAGTAACAAAAGAGATCAAGGAAAAAATAAAAAAATCATGACTACAAATGACAATGACAACACAACAATACAAAATGTATGGGCCACTGTGAAAGCAGTCTTGGGAAGGAAATTCATAGCTCTACAAGCCTACTGCAAAAACAGGAAACAATGGTAATAAATTACCAAACCCTACAACTCAAAGAGCTAAAAAGAGAGCACCAAGAAAAGCCCAATGTAAGCAGAAGGAAGGAAATAGTAAAGATCGGAGTGGATATAAACAACATGGAGACCAAATAACAATTTAAAAGATCAACAAAACAAAGAGCTGGTTCTTTGAAAGGATAAACAAGATTGAGGGACCTCTATCCAGGCTCACCAAGAAGCCAAGAGAGAAGACCCAAATAAACAGAATCAGAAATGAAAGAGGAGAAATAACAAGAGACTCCACCAAAATGCAAAGGATTATTAAAAAACACTATGAACAACTCTATTCCAACAAATTGGACAATCTGCAAGATATGGACATATTCCTAGAAAAATATAACGTTCCAGAACTCAATCAGGAAGAATCTAAACAACTCAATAGTCCAATAACTATGGAAGAAATTGAAGCAGTCATCAAAAGCTTGCAGCAAATAAAAGCCTGGGACCAGATGGTTACACAGGAGAGTTCTACCAAACATTCAAGGAAGAATTAAAACCTATCTTCCTCAGACTATTAAAAAATATTCAAGAAGAAGGAACACTTCCAAACACCTTCCATGAAGCCAGCATCACCCTAACACCAAAACCAGATAAAGAAAACACAATGAAAGACAATTATAGACCAATATCTCTCATGAACATAGATTCAAAATCCTCAAAAAAATTCTAGCAAAGCAGATCCAGAAGTACATCAGAAAGATCATACACCATGACCAAGTAGGATTCATCCCAGGAATGCAGGGATGGTACAATATCTGCAAATCAATAAACATGATACATCACATAAACAAATTGAGAGATAAAAATCATATAGTCATATCAATTGATGCAGAAAAAGCATTTGACCAAATCCAACACTCTTTCTTGATAAAAACTCAGCAACGTGGGAATAGAAGGATCATACCTCAACATCATAAAAGCCATATATGATAAATCCACAGCTAACATCATACTCAATGGGCGAAAACCAAAACCATTTCCCCTAAGAACAGGAACAAGACAGGGATGCCCACTCTCACCTCTCCTGTTTGACATAGTACTGGAAGTATTAGCCATTGCACTTAGACAAGAAGAACAAATAAAAGGCATCCAAATTGGAAAAGAAGAAGTAAAGTTCTCCTTATTTGCAGATGACATGATACTGTACATAAAAAACCCAAAGGACTCCATCCCAAAACCAATTGACTTAATAAATGAATTTGGCAATGTAGAAGGATACAAAATTAATGCCAAGAAATCTGTGGCATTTCTATACACTAATAGTGAAATTACAGAAAGAGAGACTAAAAAAGCAATCCGATTTACCATCACACCAAAAAAAATTAAGATACCTAGGAATAAAAGAGGTAAAAGACCTATATGTAGAAAACTACAGGACACTGAAAAAAGAGATAGAGGAAGATGTTAACAGATAGAAGAGCATACCATGCTCATGGATTGGAAGAACCAACATCATTAAAATGTCCATAATACCCAAAGCAATCTATAGATTCAATGCACTACCCATTAAAATAACAGCGACATATTTCACAGACCTAGATAGAATTCTTCATAAATTCATCTGGAAGAAAAAAGACCAAAAATAGCCAAACCAATTCTGAGAAAGAAAAAGAAGGTAGGTGGGATCTCAATACCAGATTTCAAGCTATACTACAAAGCAACTGTTCTCAAAACAGCCTGGTACTGGCACAAGGACAGACATATAGACCAATGGAATAGAGTAGAGAACCCAGATATCAACCCAAACCACTATGCTCAACTAATATTTGACAAAGGAGGCATGAACATGCAATGGACCAAGATAGGCTCTTCAATAAATGGTGTTGGGAAAATGGGACAGATACATGCAAAAAAAAAAAAAATGAAACTGGACCACCAACTTACACCAAATACAAAAATAAACTCAAAATGGATACAAGACTTAAACATTAGAAGGGAAACCATAAAAATACTAGAGGAATCCACAGGCAGCACAATCTCATACATATGCTGAAAGAACTTCTTCACTGATACTGCTCCAAAGGCAATGGAAGCTAAAGAAAAGATAAACAAATGGGACTACATCAAAATAAAAAGCTTTTGCACAGCCAAAGAAACCATCAACAAAACAACAGGAAAGACTACTTTATGCGAGAACATATTTGCAAATGTTATCACTGATAAAGGTTTAATCTCCAACATCTACAACCAACTTATACAACTTAATAAAAGGAAGATAAATGATCCAATAAAAAAAAATGGGCAAGGGACCTAAATAGAACCTTTTCAAAAGACGACAGAAGGAAGGCCAAGAAACACAGGAAAACATGTTCAAAGTCACTAATTATCTGAGAGATGCAAATCAAAACGACAATGCGATACCATCTTACACCTGTCAGAATGCTAATCATCAACAAATCAACAAATGACAAGTGTTGGTGAGGATGCAGAGAAAAAGGAACCCTTGTGCACTGTTGGTGGGAATGCAGACTGGTGCAGCCACTGTGGAGAACAGTATGGAGTTTCCTCAGAAAACTAAAAATGGATCTCCCATTTGACCCAGCAATTCCACTCTTAGGAATTTATCCTAAGAAATTACAAACACCAATCAGAAAGGATTTATGCACCCCTATGTTCATAGCAGCACAATAAACAATAGCTACAATTTGGAAACAGCCTAGGTGTCCATCAGCATATGAGTGGATCAGAAAACTGTGGTACATCTACACAATGGAATTCTATGCTGCCTTTAAAAAGGAATTCTTACCATTTGCAGCAACCTGGATTGAACTGGAGAGCCTTATGCTTAGTGAAATAAACCAGTCAATGAAGGAGAAGCACCACATGATCTCACTCCTTTGTGGATAATACAGAACCTTATAAAACGATTAATAAAAGGATAGATACAGAGGCAGTAAAGCATCAAATTATAGCAGGAAATCAATGAGAGGTGGGGTAGATAAGAGGTCAATCAAAGGACTTGTATGCATGCATATAAGCATAACCAATGAACATAGACACTGGGTGGTTGGGGTATGCCTGGGAGGGAGGGGGACAATGGGGAGATATGTATACATGTAACACAATAATAAAACAAAATTAAATTAAAATAAAGAGATTCCTAGACAGGGCAAAAAAGAAAAAAAAGATTAGGTCATATAATCTCTAAAGTGTGCATTCCATTTCCATGATTTTATTCTTCTACATTTGGAAATTAATTGGGATAAAATGGAAGGAAAGAGATGAAGTTCTATAAGCATAGCATGCTGAAAAAAATTGAAGGTCTATATTCAAATGATAGCAAAACAAAATCACTAATTTTCGACCTTTACATTCAACAATATTTCCCACTTGAAACAAATAAAGCATCAAACCTTCCTATACTACATTTTCTCTCATAATTATGCATGTAACTAAGTAACTGGTAAAATAAGAGGCATGCACTTCCATTCACTTGGTAAAGTAAAGTGACAAGAGGTCTGCAAATAAAAGTAGTTAGTAACTGGCCGGCATTCAGAGAAATTAATAAGATAAGGAGAAAAACTCCACCTAATCTTCCTGTGTATAAAAACAAATTTAAAAGTATTTACACTATAAATGAAAACCTCAATAGAACTTTTCATTGGCAACATTAGGAACATTTTCAATTGTCTTTAAATTTGAATATGATGGCCAAACATTTTTAAATATCAAAGTTGAATTATCTTAGAAGGAATTTGAATATTTTTACAGTAACTGTGTATATATTAAAGATTTTTAAATGTCAGAGTTAGGGAAAATTTATTTTCTACTGGATTACCCAATCTCCCTAATTTTCTCACACATCACTAATTCCTAAAAGTCCAGTTTGTAAAAAGATCCTCCAAACTCTATACAGTAGCATTAAAGGCAAAATTATTTACCTGTGAACCCTGGAGTGACTCTTTAATGAGATTAGAATCCAAAGGTCCCTGTAGGGTTCATTTGTAAAGAGAACAAGCAATAGAAATTTCTCAATAGAAGCATAATAGGAGACAGAATGTGGGATGCAAATAAAAAACAGCCTTTCTTCCAGAAACCAAATTGCCAAGCATTGTCTTCCTTCCTTCATTCACTATTTGATTATCTATTATGCAATAGGCACTGTCCAAGGTGCTGAGGATACAAGGCTTGCAGTGACCAAAAGATGATGGCAGTGAATAGAGACTAGGCCCGGAGAAGAAAGAGGAATGATAACAATAATATTAAAGGTGTCGCACACTAGCATATGAAAATTAACTGTTAAATATAATAGAGGTCTTACATTACTTTTACAAGGTGTACTGAGAAATTTGACAAAGAGCTAGAGATAGACAAGGAGTATACTGTACCTTGAGTTCTGGTACAAAAAAGTAAAGCATGTAAGGCAAAACTCCTTCCTCTTAATCTTCCCCACAATGAAAGATGTGTTCTTTCTTCAAAGGCCATCCTAGCAGCATGGAAATTAACTTAGACCAGTGGTCAGCAAACTGCGGCTCTTGAGCCACATGCGGTTCTTTGGCCCCTTGAGTATGGCTCTTCCACAAAATACCACGGCTTGGGCACATCTATTTTGAAGAAATGGTGTTAGAAGAAGTTTAAGTTTAAAAAATTTGGCTCTCAAAAGAAATTTCAATTGTGTACTCTTGATATTTGGCTCTGTTGACTAATGAGTTTCCCAACCACTGACTTAGACCAATGAATAGCAATATTCCATACATGTGCCTTCAACATTAAGATTTATGATATGAGGACACTTCAACTCATGGTGCTCAACTCAAAATTTATTGGCAAGCATTGTAAGTCCATAGAGAAATTACTATTTGTTTTTTTTTTTACTGTTAAGCAGATAACTTTTAAAATAAGAATATATAGAAAAGCACCACAGGACACAGAGCCCAGAGCAAACACTGGAACTAGAAGGCTTAGTGAAATCTGCACAGAGAAGGTGACATTTGAACTGGGTGTTGAATGGTGGGATTTCACAAGGCAGAAAAGAGAGCAAAGTACATTCCAGATAGAGGGAACTTGTATAAAACAAGCCTGAAAAAAAAATGATATGTTCTTTGACATTTTCATTTTCTTTCACATTGTGACTTTGCAGAGACAACTACTGTTCACAATTTCTTATAAGAAGAGACTAGTATTTCTTCATATTTGTTAATTTATTCATTTGTTCAAATTTATCAAATACTTATTATGTACCCAGTAATGTGTTAGATTTTGAAGAGAAGACAAAAGATAAGTTGGACAGGCATTTCTCATTGAGGAGCAAGCCATTCAAATGCAGAGGGAAGCAGTGCTGTAATGGAAACAATATAGGCTTTGGGGTTGGAAGTCAGTTTGAGTTCTAGTGTCTCTACTTACTAATTGTGTGAAACTATTTTGTAATTTCAACTAGATTACTTAATTTCTCAATTAATACAATAGGCATCTCAAATCTTAACATTTCAAGGTTTTGGATATGAGAATAAAATGAATATGTTTGCCGTATTACTGATACTCAAAACAAAACTTTAAAAAATTCCAAAATGTGTTCTCTATTACTCTAATTGTTCTCAGTAAAAAAAAATGAATATCAGCATAGATGGTATATACAGTAACATAGAGCCAAAATGAATATAAGTTTTGAAAATCAAGCTAGTGTTCATTGGGGCAATCATTGAAGGGGCTTGATGCCATACATAAATATTTGGAGAAGTATAATAAAATTAAATCCCTTTCAGAGAAAACACACATTTCAGAGTTTACTTTAGAAGAATAATCTGAAGTATCTAGAAAAAGCACAAGTCTTCTGGAAGCATAGATCGAGGGGAAAATAATTTTATGTTAATGAGTACTGAGATTTATGTGCTAAAACACATCATGCTATAAGGAAGCTTGAGAAGCAGTGTAAAAATCTTGTATGCCAACCCAGAGATTAGGGCACTATTGAAGGTTTCCAGATATGTACTATTCTGGGAGCATGATGAAGAACACATAAGAGATTTGAAAGCATAATTGGATCCTTCTTATCACTGAGACCTCATGCCAATTCTCATCTCAGAGTTACCACAGCTCACCTCTGTCTAAATTAGGTACTCTCCCTCCCTATAATGTCATACTGTTCGAAATTACCTTGCTTATTTATTCATTCACTTGAAATTGTTTTTACCTCAAAAAGACTTGAAGCTCCATGAGAACTTCCTTCCTTCCTTCCTTCCTTCCTTCCTTCCCTTTCCTTCCTTCCTACCTCCCTCTCTTCCTTCTTCCCTCCCTCCCTCCTTTCTTTCCTCCCTTATTTCATCTGTCTCTGTCTCCCTTTTCTATCTCACCACACACACACACACACACACACACACACACACATTTACATACTAGCCTTGGAGGAGAAAATTTTAAATCTCTTGCATTAGCACCGATAAAAAAGCTAATGAATGCTTTCCATTAGAATGTTGGCAATGGGTATGATTGAAAAGGAACAAATCAGGCTTATACTCATGTAACTTGTTCTGAGCAAGAGTTGATCAAAAATATTTTCCCATGCCAAAATATACACTACATTCATATAATTCAATGAGTGTGTCTTTTTCCAAACCATGACCTTCTGTCACAAATCCATTTATCTGCACTCTATCTCTGTTCTCTGGCCATTCACATGTCATGCTTTCATAGTATAGCTTCCACTAAAGGTAATCCCACTTTTCAAGGCCTACTGTGTAAATATACATTAGCTAATCCTATATAATAAAAGGCTAATATGCAAATCGACCAAATGGTGGAATGACTGGTTGCTGTGACACACACTGTCCACCAGGGGGCAGATGCTCAATGCAGGAGCTGTCCCCTGGTAGTCAGAGGGATTCCACAGGGGGAGTGACACTCAGCCAGAAGCCAGGATCATGGTTGGTGAGTGCCGTGGCGGGTGGTGGGAGCCTCTCCCGCTTCCACAGCAGTGCTAAGGATGTCTGACTGCCTGCTTAGGCTCACTCCCTGCAGGGAGCGGGTGTAAGCCATCAGTGGTACATCCTCCAAGGGCTCTCAGACTGCAAGAAGGTGCAGGCCGAGCTGAGGGACCTCCCCCCACCCAAGTGCATCTAGTTTATTATAATATCCCTAGTGTTCTGCAGTTTTCCTAGAACATAAATATTTGTTGAGTAAAGTTTCCATTCATAGTGACTCTATTTCCATTGTAAAGATGAAAAAGCTGAAGAACAAAAATAATAAGCATCTGGCCAGAATGCAGGAATCTACTATTCTCTTCACTAACCAGACAGAGACCCTGGGTTGAAGAAACTAATAACACACTGTATGTCTTCCTCTCTTTCTTTTGAACTCAGCTATGCTTACATATCCCAAACCCAAAATACTCTCTCTGCTCTCATTTTCATATTCTAAAGTCAGATATAAACCTTTAGGTTTGAACCAGGTTCTCCAAGGAATTATAACGAAATGGGTAAGAATAGCAGAGGAAGCACAGAGAATTGTGAAAATACTCCTAAATGTAATGATTAAAGAAGGAAAAATGATTGATAAAAAAGAACCTTGACAGGTAGCCTGAAGTAACATTCAGGGGGGAAAATATTCTCTTTCAGAGTTTAAGAAATCAGGACATTTTGTATCATCATTCCTCATTCTGCAATAGCACTGCTAGAATTAGTAATGTATGTAGGACACTTGTATAAGGCAGTGGGCAATACCACTCTGAAGAAGAGAAAGCTCTCGGGCTAACATTTTTGTGTACTACTGAAATTTACCCTTGCTTAATCACTCAAAGGTGATGCTATTTTGATCAGCTGTGCTAATGAAGTGTTGGACCTAGGTAGTTACAGAAGTTGACACTCATCTATGCAGAAAGAGGATAAAGGCAGAAATGGAAAAAAACATACTTAGCACCTTTTTTTTTCTGCTTCAGGAAAATGCCCGAGCTTACTAACAATACAGTAAGTTAGGAAAGCAGTATAGTACACTACCTAAATATGCAATTTAAGATGCATTCCAAAAACTTACATGGTGTTACAGTGCACAAGAGACAGGTGTTCATTTACAAATCATGCATACTGACAATATACGCATGCCAGATTCAATATGATATTTGAAAGGCTCTGTCTACATAAAAGAAATTCTGTGGAATCTTATGGAACATATCATATATTTTTTAAATGAAGAGAGTATTCATAGAAAAACCTATTCCTTCAAACAGAAAACTTTTTTTATCTGCCGTCACAAATATCACAACATCTCTTACTGTGTAGTTATTTCTATAAATAGATTAATCATTGCTTATAGAAACAGAACTCAATAAAATCATCAGCTTTAAAGATTTTCATATTTTTTTTAGTTTAAATAGCACTGTGACATCATATTCATGTTTAATTCTTTAGAACATTTTCCCTTTACCTCAGTACCATAGTTATGTCTTCCTTGGCTTGATGTAAGTTTTAAACAATATCTAAATTTACTAACCTTAGGCATTGCCTTTCAGAGAAATTATATGTACAAAACACATTTCACAGTGCTAGGTCTCATGAACTATATGTGAAATAATTTAAGTAATCTAGCAGGGAATAAGAAACAAAAGGAAATTACAATAAAATAAAAATATATCAAGCTACAAAAGGTATTCTTTAATATTGAATCCTACCATAATGCAATGATCATTCAAGCAAAACGATCTTATAGTTATAGGTTATTAGAAAGTCAGTAATTAAGCTCCTCCTGTGAGACTGGAAGTAAACTCTATGCCACTTAGTAGTAATAGTGAACAGAGCCAATGAAATTTCAGTTTATGCCAATAATCTTTACCATATTTTTTCAAGTAAATAATATTTATTGGCCAGAACGCTGTCCTGATATTAGTGAGGATGCATTGACCAATTTGAATAAAAATATTTGGGTTGACAGTTATTGGGTTTTTCCTCTGAATTATTGCTTTGCATAAGAAGAAAAATTGACAGGCTTTGGTATTAGAGGGTGAACCGGAAGATTAAAATATTGTGTGTTTATAATGCAACATAGAGTTACATTGCTAAAGAAATGCATTGAAGATTAAAGAAAGTATTTTTTCTAACTTAAATCCTTTACTATATAGGAATATAAACCCACTCTTACTGAGACAACAAAATAATAGAAACCTGATAGTATATATCCACCCCTGGACAGATATATTCATGGCTTTAACATAGCATCAAGAAAACATTTATTTTAGATATTGAGTAAACTTAAACTGTATATTTACACTTTTAAGATACCACCATCTTGAGTATTTTTTATATTTTTATTGGTGTTTATAACTTTGGACCTGGTTGGAAAGGAAATGATACTCTGGGTTTGCTGTGAGAATTCTCTGATTGAAAGAATCAGTGCTTCAAAACAAAGGAAGATGAATAGTTGATATTTTTGTTATTACCTTGTAAATAAAAATTTTCATTTCAACAGTGCCATATTGTCATGAACCACTGATTCATGTTTGATTTCAAGCTGTACACAGACAATTATCACATGAAAAATGTTGTAAGAAGCAAGCAAAATAAACTAAATAACTAAGGACATTTTCGTCTGAAGCATGCTAAACATTACAGCTTCTTGCTTAAGAGAATTCATTGTTTAACCAACTCAGAGCCCGTTTTCATGGCTGGCCCTATCTCATCTCCAGGTAGACAAAGAAAAGCTCCCAAATGCTCCACCCTCTCAATGCATGGCTGTTTGGAAAGTAATGGGCATCTACTGCTAGTCAGGTTGAGTACATGTACTAACATAGCATGTACAGTTGGGTCTAGAACTGAAGCTATGGCTGAGAAAGGTAAGGTGAGTTTATGGTCGAAAATTTTTTAAAAAATCTAATCCATAGAAGAATGGGAAAGCAGAGAGAACACAAATGAGATATTATGGAGTCCCTTAGAATGAAAAGGTATATGACAGAAAACTTGTTCTTCAAATACTTCAAATAATAAACATAAGATATCATACAGGGTAATTAACAAAAAAGGATTAAACAAATTTAAATGAGAGAGAGAAAATAAAAAAAACAAAATTAAAGACAAAAACAAGTTAATGAATTTATCCACAAATATATTTTATTGCCTAAACCATAATGTTAACACAGATGCATGAAAGATAGAGCTTAAGGCTAAAATAAACAGATCAATGGGCCATAATAAGGGGGCGGGAAAGAAAGAAGGTAAGGTGAGAGATCTTTTTTAACTCATCTCTGAAAAGAAACAGATGGGAAATGCACATTGGTAATTTTTTATTTATGTTTTTACCATAAATCCCTGAGTTAGAATACTCATAATACAAGCTGATCAACAAAGGATTTAAATAAATGAATTAGCCGAAGCCAGTTTGGCTCATTGGCTAGAGCATCGGCCTATAGACTGAAGGGTCCCAGGTTCGGTTCCGGTCAAGGGCATGTACCTTGGTTGTGGGCACAAGGAGGGCGTGTGCAGAAGGTAGCGGTTCTATGTTGCTCTCTCATCAATGTTTCTAACTATCTCTCTCCCTTCCTTCCTGTAAAATAAGCAATAGAATATGTTTTTAAAAAATAAATGAATTAAACCAGCTGAAGGCTAATGATGAATCACTCTAAAATCTCCAAACACAATGAAATGGGACCACAACATATTATTTCCTTTCAGCTACAAAATACTACAGTCTCTAATGATATATATTAAATAGAGAATTAAGATGAATAAAGAAAAGAACTGCATTTCCAGTCTTATGTTAGGTAGTGATTATCCAAATGAGCTTTATGTTATAGTGTTGCTATTTATTGGATTCTACAGATAATTGTCCTAGCATGAAAACTTCATATAAACCTGTGGTGACTAATCCCTCAGTTGAACATTACATTAATAAAAGAAACAATTACACCTATTTAAAGTGTTTGAAAATACCTCACATACCTAAAGAGAAATTACCTCCATGGTGTGTGTGTGTGTATAACTGGAGTGCTTATTAAGATTTAGATTAGCAGGAAAAAGTTATATTTTGTTCATTCATTGTCCTCATGTTATACATTCTTACGATAGCTTAAGCTTCTGATAATAAATTCTTTCCTGAGTGACTGCTGGATGAATATATATATTGGGACTCTATAATTATCAATTATCTTCACAAAAGTAGAAATTCAATACTTTTACTTTAGTAACAATTGTAATGTCACCTTCGGGAAAAGAAAAAAAAAGGCACATGACAGATAAGCAAATAAACAAAACACACAGAATACATATGAGTGCCACTGCATTGGTCAAAACAAATGCAATGAGAAATTTCACAGAAACAAAATTTTTTGTTTATTTTTGGAGCCATTTGGATTGTCTGTATTTTAGTCACTTATTTGAATACTGCTACAAAAACAAGCAGGCATATTAATGCTCCTCTAGTAGACCAGAGCCTATCATCCACTTGGAAATCTTAACTTTTAATATAAAGTCTATCAATGTTTTCCATTTTTCTCACTGTCTTTCACTTATTCTACTCTACTTTTTGTGGGGAGTTATTTCATTGCAAGAAACCTGGGGAATTCTGAGACCAGTTTGGCTCAGTGGATAGAGCTTTGGCTTGCGGACTGAAAGGTCCCAGGTTCGATTCTGTTCGGGGGCATGTACTTTGCTTGCGGGCATATCTCCACTGTGGGGCGTGCAGGAGGCGGCTGATTGATGTCTCTCTCTCATCGATGTTTCTGACTTTCTATCTTTCTGCCTTCCTCTCTGTAAAAAAATCAATAAAATATATCTTTAAAAAAAAGAAAGAAAGAAACCTGAGGACTTTTCCCTGCTCAGTCTAACTCCTAAATTTAACTATGGTGTCTTCTTACATTACAACTCCGTTACATGCTATTTTAAAGATAAGTGCCTTATGTGTGCAGATTCCTATCCACAGGCACACAAGTGGAGAGCCTCCAGAAGCACACACAAAGCTGAGAATCATTCCACCCATTTATTAGCCAAAGTTGTAGAGAGACTGTGACACATCAGAACAGCAGACACTGCAAATCATCCTCATAAAATATTCTATACCTTTTCTGCTCTGAGTGTATTTCTGGTATCAGTAGCATAGATATAACCTGAAAACTTGTTAGATCAGCTACATCTCCAGCTCCCAGACCTTGCCATGGGAATCTGCATTCCAATAGGTGATTCACTTACATATTAAAGCTGGAGATGCATGCCTCTGCACCACAGAAGGACCACCTAATTTGCAAGTATTTGGCAAGTAATCATTGAGAAAAAAAAAAACTGTCTTCACCCTCCTCTTCCTCAAACACCCACCACGACCTCTTGAAAAAACAAAAGCAAACAAGCAACATGACCAAAGGCTGTTCTGCCTGGAAAATATTCACCTGCACTACCTTTATGTTAACACCTCAGGGGAAACACTGAGTTAGCTAAGGGGGGATTAGTTTGTTCATCCTCAGAGCTATACAAGCTCTCCTAAGTGGAAGAAGCCCTAAATGGCTATTTTTAATCTCCATGGCATGAGACTGTATTGTACTGGTGTGTTTTCCTCCTAAAATAGTCTGAGCATTCTGTTCTTTGTAGTCTTTAGCAGAGTGGAACCCTCATTCTGTGGATACCAGCTGTGTGCTCAATGCTTCTTCTCCGACTTCCAATAAAAACTAAACTGAGAATGTAACTAGAAAAATCCTCTACTGTCTAAAAGCCTTCCAGGAGGGATAGAGGGATCATTTGGATATTTTGATATGTGTTGGAATGATGTGACATTTAAAGAGTGTGTGTGTGAGATGGGGGGAATTAAAATTTTATCAATTAAAATTCAGGAATAATACAATTCTATGGCAAAAGGAGTCTAGCTCTACTCTTAGATGATAAGTTCATAAAGGCAAAGGCTGTTGTCTGCTTTGTTATTGCTGCATTTCCATGCACTCCTAGCATATGACTCATGTCCAATTGTTAACTTTTATAACGGAATTGAGTTGAATTGTGATTAATTCTTTCAGTCTAATTGGACAGTGAGGTCTTCATACATATGAAATAGAAACTTGGAGTCATAGTCATTTCTTTGTGGCAAAAAATAAATAAATAAAATAGTCATGTTGACCCTGAGGGGATAAAATGTAAATATTAGAAATTGTAAAAAAATGTCATGATATCTGTGGTATAAACTGAGAAATGGGTCATTAGTCAATTTATTTTGATATACCATAGATAGTAGCCTTTCAGTGAATTTTAGTGGAGTAGAATACTAGTTGTTCTTCAAAATCTAACCTCCTCCTTGATCCACAATAATAATGTCATAGGCTTACATTTGGCTCTGCAACTTGAGACCACATTTCTCTGCCTTACTGGCCACTAGCTAAGCCATGTAACAAGGTTTTTATCAAAGGAATATGAGTGGAAGTGTGGTGTGCCACTTCCTATCCATGCCATAATATCTCATACATGAACTTCTCTATATTCTTTCTCATAATCCAGACTCAAAAGTGTCTATAAACCAGCCCAAGTATTATAGATAATGAGAAGGTAGAAGTAGCAGAGAAATAAGATAGAAAGGATATAGGGGTCAAGTATGACTGTACTGATTCAAGTTTCTTGACCCCAAAATGTGGCCTACTCATCATGAGGGAAAAGGGGAGTGAGGGTGGTAAGAGAAAGAGTATTAAATCTCCACAAATTACTCTTATTTCAGGGTTACTTTGTTATTTTGTTACACCAACTAGGCCCTTAGGAAAATCAATACAGTGCCACATTGTCTACCAGTTATAATAAATCTATAATTGTACACAAAATCTAGATATCTTGGGACGTATTAATTTATGTCTCCCTATATTTTTCCATGATATATAAAGTCAAGAGACGAACTTAAAAGGAAAAAGAGTCAATAAACTAAACTTTTAAAAAAAATATTTTTTGTTGATTTCAGAGAGGAAAAGAGAAGGAAAGAGAGATAGAAAACAGCAATGATGAGAGAGAATCACTGATCAGCTGCCTCCTGTACACCCTGTACTGAATCAAACCCACCACCCAGGCATGTACTCTGAGAATTGAACCGTGATCTCCTGATTCATAGGTCTACATTCAATCACTGGGCCCCATCAGCCAGACTAAGATGTTACAGTTTTAAAAACTATCAGCCTTGCACTCAGGGATTAGACTCCTGGAAACATCAATATAAAGCTGGGAGGAAATGAAAGATAACTTAATAGAAAGCCTTCATTAAACCACTAGATAAACTGATGCCAAGACAGGTTCAATATTCTGCTTAAGATTTCATAGCAAATACTCAGGCTTTGAACATTGTCCCCTAACTCCTAATTAGATGTTTTTTTAATCTTTTTTCATATAAATGTAATATTTATTTTCAATGAGTTAATATATATACTTGTCAAATTGTACTATAAATTTTCTAATGAAATAAAAGTGTCCACTGCCTCATCTTACTCCTTCCATCCTGAGTTCCATTCTTCTTCTGTCTTTAGATATAACTTTAGAGTTATATCTAAATTCTAAATAGTTTATTCTGATTTTTACCCTGATATGTCTAAACATTATGCATATGTGCATATTTATTTTTCAGTTTAAATCTATCAGTGCCCTCCTATGACAGATTAATTTCTGACATATACACACAAATAGTTGCCCTCCTCCATCCCCTTATTCAGTGTTTATATTATTATGATTCTGAAAAAAAAAAAGAAAAAAAAACAATCCATGGCTGAAGGAAATCCATATTTCCTTTCCTCCCCAGAGATAATAACTGACATATTTTATGTTTCTTTAGTTTTCCATATAAGTATAACAATCCATTCCCAAATTGCCCCCCATAAATTTAAGCTTCCATTCAACATATTCAGACAAATAAGGCAAACTTCCTTTTTTTATCCACTTATTCTAATACATTTCAGCTTTAGGACATTGTGTTCTCTGACCCTAATCTGTACTGAATCTCTCTAGACTTGGCATGCAGAGATTGATTTGAGAATTCCCATCATTATAATCCTGGAAACTCCCATCCTTCTGTGTGCAATCCTCTGTGTACTAGTTTCTATGTCCTCTCTTCTTTTAATTTATTCTCTGATTTGATAAAACACAGTATTAATATATCCTTGAGGAAGAGAACAAAATAAATAACTTTTTTAGAATTTCCTATGTATGAAAATATACCTATTCAATCTTTTTATTTGATTAATTATTTGGATGGCAATATAAATTCTACAATGATACCATTTCCCATAAGAATTTTGAAAGCACCCATTGCCATTTAGATTCAAGTATTGTTTTGTGAACACTAATTGTTATTATTATATTTAATTATATTTTATTTATTGATTTTTTGAGAAACATCAATTTTCTGTTACACTTATTTATGCAATGCATTCATTGGTTGATTCTTATATATGTCCTGAGTGAAGATCAAATCAAGTGGCGATTCAAAACAATGGTCAAATCAACTGAGCTACCTAGTCACAGCTCATAAGTCGTTTTAAAAATCTATCATATATCTCATATTTTATCCATCCTAATACAAAGTATTTTTAAAAAATTATTTCACTATTGATAGTATTACAGATGTCTCCCATTTTCTTTGTTGTTGTTTTTGTGTTGTTGTTTTTTTGTTTGTTTGTTTGTTTTGTCCCTCTTCACCCAACTCCTGCCCCAATCCAGGCCTATCCAATGCTATTGTCTGTGCCCATGGGTTACACATATATGCATGCGTGTTCTTTGGTTAAACTCCTACTGTGATCTCTGCCTTCCTCTTCTATGACCTGTTATTCTGTTCCATGCATTCATACCGCTGGACCTACTTTGTTTATCAATTTATTTTGTTCAGTAGATTCCACATATGTGTGAGATCATGCAATATTTGTCTCTCTCTAACTGACTTATTTCACTTAGCACAATAGTCTCCAGGTCCCTCCATGCTGTCTCAAAGGGTATGAGGTCTTTCTTTTTCCTGCTGCATAGTATTCCCTTGTGTAAATGTCCCACAGCTTGTTTATCCTCATCTACTGATGGGCACCTGGGCTGTTTCCAGATATTAGCTATTGTAAATAATGCTTCTATATACATAGGGATGCATATATTCTTTCTGATTTGTGTTTCAGGATTTTTAGGATATATTCCCAGAGTGAGATTGCTGAGTCAAACAACAGTTACATTTTTTATTTTCTGAGGAAACTAAAAAAAAAAAAGTACCTTGGGAATAAACTTAATCAAGAAGAAAAAACTTATACTGAGAAAGTATAAGACATTGAATAAAGAAACTGAGGAAAATACAAAAAAGTAGAAGAACATACTGTGTTCATGGGTTAGATTACATACTACTCAGAGTAATCTACAGATCCAATGCAATTCCTGTCAAAATACCAACAGCATATTTCACAAATATTTCAAAAATTTATATGGAATCAAAAAATATCCCACAGCAATCTTGAGAAAGAGTAACAAAATTCGAGGGATTACAATACCATAAATCAAATTATACTACAAAAACCACTGTAATCAAAATAGCCTAGTACTGGTACAAGAACAGGCATATAGACTAATGGAATAGAATAGGGACCCCAGAAACCAACCCAAGCCATGATGCTCAATTAATATTTGACAAAGGAGGCAAGAGCATAAAATGGAGTAAGGAGATACATAGTCTCTTCAATGGGACTGAGAAATTTAGACAGATACATGCAAAAATGAAACTAGACCACTGACTTACACCATACACAAGAATAAACTAATGCTTTTATTTTATTGCTATATAAATCACATACCACAAAACTCACCCTTTAAAATATCCAATTCAATGATATTTATTATATTTTAAATGCTGTGCAACTACTACCACTTATCTTAGTTCAAAACATTTCACCTCTCCTCCAAAAATTTGATTTCATTGCATATACCTGCCCTTGGCCAAACCTGATCTCTGAAAACAGAGATTCTATAGTAAGGTATCTTTAAGTACATCTTCAGTTTTAAGTGGGTAGATGAGAGGTATTTATTGACTATTTAGCGTGCGAGATCATGGACCTGTCTTTGAAAATCTGCTTCTGAAAAAAAGACTTTCAACTAATCTCCTTAGATGTCCTCTTGCACCACCTCCACCATTTAACTATATCTGGTACATCTGTTATACCTTACAGTGTCCTGTAGCACAAATTGTTCTGGGTGTGCTTTCCCGGATTTCCTTACTTAGAACCTAGATCCATCCTTTCTGAACAACAAAGTCAATTATCTAGTATCCATCTATTTGGTTGCTTCCAAAATATTTTTACTATTGTCTTTTCTTAAATATTCTTTTTTCCTTTCTGATAATGAGGAAAACAACCTTTATTGTCTTTTAGTAAGTTGCCATGAGGAATTAGTTGGAAACTCATGTTTTCTTCAGTAGACCCAAAGCTCATTCTGCTATGCATATAAGTCATTTTTATTCAATGGAAATGTGTATGTGGCCAAGGAGAATAGCATGCACATGGCTTTATAAATATAGATAACAAATACTAAACATACACACACACACACACACACACACACACACACACACACACACACAATTCAGAAACAAACCAAAAAATCTGTATAAACATTTTTTTACAATGACCAGGAAAATAACGAATTAAACAATGTAAAAATATTCTTAAAACCAATGTGCCAGTTACTATATGTGAGGATAAAGATTACTCTAAAACTTATTTATTGACATGTTAGACAACAAAAGGACAGTAAGGTTCCAACTAAAATATTCATAGGAGATAATATCTAATGCATTTGGGAACTGATAATTCTGAAAAAAGAACATCATGCCTTTGATATCTATAATAACTCACTGCTGATATATCTTTGAAGCTGACTCATAAACTCTTCAAAAGATAGGCTTAGTCTCAGAAGCTCCTAATGTTACATCCCAGAATTATTTTTTATGTGACAGAACTAAATATTTATATTAAAACTGACTTGGTACCATAAGATGACAAGAACATTACACACAAATGAGTACTTAGTGAACGTATTTTATAATAATGAAAATTAGTTAAATAATACACTAAATCTGTTGAAACACTCTCATTTTTCATTGTTTATATGAAAATAGGATGGGACCTACAATTAGGCTATTTAATTAAATGAGACAAGATCCACATCATGATTTTAATGTACAAATTGAAAATAAAGAGGACATATGTTTTCTTAATTATAGGAGGTCTCAAAAATTTACAAAAGTTTAAAGTGCTGGAGGTAAAGGATCTATGAATCTTTAACTGTATGAAATACTCCCAAGGGACCTGACTCTAAGCCTTCAGATTTGCTATCAACACCAAGAAATATCTGACACATTATAGAAATCATATCCCGTTATGTATGAAAATTTCCCCAAGATTTTCTTGATATGTTTTATATTGGAGGGTGTTCTACACTATATTCTTAAATGGTGGTTTTGTGTACATATGTATGTATGTATGTATAATTTCAACTAGATATCTTTTTGTAAATTATTTTTCTTCCCAAAGATGATATAATGAACAACATCAACTGATGAACAAAAACAGATTCAGAGACAGAGAAGCATCTATTAGAACGTCAAATCTCAGAGGAAAGCTAGGGAAGGTGGGAGTGAGGGGGAGAGATCAACCAAAGGACTTGTATGCATACATATAAGCCTAACCAATGGACACAGATACCAGAGTGGTGAGGGCATGAGCGGAGTGGAGGACACATCTGTGATACTTTAATCAATAAAGAAAAAATCAATCTTAAAAGTGCACATTTTTAAAGGTATGATTTATAGACAATAATAAGTGAAATATGTGTTTAAAAAGCAATATATCATGTAGTGAGAACACTGAGTCTAGGGAGATAATTGTGAATTCACAGAGCTTGGGTTGTTACTAAACTGCTCTAATCTTTAGGAATTCACTCAACAAATATTGATTAAATACCAATGTTTCAGGCACAGGTCTGGACACTGATGAGTAGTGTATAAGCAGAAAATATTCTTATCCTTAAAGAAAAAAAAATATATATATATACATATATTCTGTAATAATAAAGACAAAAAGAAAGAATTATTAGGTGGCTACTGAAATAACTCAGTTGAAAATAACAATGTCATAGAGGAAGGTGGCAATGATGGAAATGATGTGTTATTGTTTTACTGTTAGATACTGAATATATTCTTGAAATTCAACTTCTATATTTTTTCTGATAGGTTAGATCTGCAATATACTTTAGAAAAAGAAATCAACAACGACATGAAGATTTTGTCCTGAAATCCTAAAAGGATGGCATTGCTATTAACTAACATGGGTAAGGCTGTGCAAAGAGAATGTTTAAAGTGAGGGAATATTAGGAGTTCTATTTTGGGCATGCCTAGTTTGCTATACCAATTACATATTCAAATCAATCTATCTAACAAACCCTTGAATACGTGCATCTGGATTTAGTCGAGAGAGTGTGTTGTACCTTCGTGTGTTCTGTAGCATAAATCATTCTATTTCTGGGCATGCCTTCCAGAATTTCCTCATTCCTCATGACTTCCTCTGAAATTATTAGACATGAAATTAAGGACAGAAAGAAGACAAACTTTGAGAATACAAGACTGGATAATATTATCAAAGGAGTCAGTATAGTGAAAGGAAGAAAATCAACAAGGACTAAAACTGGATACTACTCAAGATTGTAGACGATGGAAAGAGACCAGGAAAGGAAACTGAGAATGAATGGCCAATGTGATAAAATGACAACCAGTAAAATTTGTATTCTGGAGGCTGAATAAAGAAAGAGTCACCGAAACTGGTTTGACTCAGTGGATAGAGCATCAGCCTGCGGACTGAAGGGTCCCAAGTTTGATTCCAGTCAAGGGCATGTACCTTGGTTGTGGGAACATCTCCAGCAGGGGGCGTGCAGGAGGCAGCTGATCGATGTCTCTCTCTCATGGATGTTTCTAACTTTCTACCCTTCTCCCTTCCTCTCTGTAAAAAATCAATAAAATATATATTTTTTTAAAAAAAGAAAGTCAATTAGCAGAGAGTTCAAGTAAAATAAGGGCTGAAAAGTGGTCATTGTCTTTAGTAATAGGGATTTTGACAAGAGCAGTATTGGTTGAGTAGGAAGGGTTAACACATGATTTGTGGGCTCAAGAGTGAAATTAGAGGCAGTAGGAAAAGATGATTATTTCTTAAGGATTTGTTGTTAAGGGAATAAAAATCTTAGTAGTTAAAGAGGCGATTGGATTATGAGAGGCTTTTTTTATTTTTAATGGCAGAAAGAATAAGATTTTGTAAGTCAGAATGATATAGTAGAATGGGAAAAACTAATGATGAAGGGCAAAGAGGGTATAATTTTAAAGAAGAACCTTGAGTGATAGGAGTGGGTTCCAACAACAGGAGTAGCTAAGGTGGCCTTAGCTATTAACGTGAAGATTTCACCCACTACAATAGAGAATAGGCAGGATATAGGGCACTGTTACTCATACCTGTGTAGGTGCAATTGTGGCAGCTGACAGATTGGTTTCTTATGATTACATATATTTTTCTCATTAAAATAGAAATTAAGACATTTATTACAAAAATTGAGGTGTTGTTGGCTTGAGAAGAGAGATGAAGTATAAATGCTAGTCTCATACAGTACACTGTAAGAATGAATGGATTCACTTAATGTTGATGAATTAAAACCTAGCCTGAAAGAAGTCAATTTTAACAAAGAGTTCTGTGTTTTTTTTCCAGCCACAATTAGCTGCAGTAACGGGCACAGAATTTCACACATGAAATTGTAAGAATCATGATAGGAATAGTATTAGAGAATGACAGTGAGCCAAGGCTTAAATTTTCAAGGAATTAGGCAAATGACAAGGGTGGCAGTGGTAAACGAAACAGTAAGAGGCAATGGTCAGTATACTCAAGTGGCATAAAATTAAAGCAAGGTGATTTTAGAAAAAATGGAGGGGGGGGAAATGGTCTGATAGCATCAATAAGGAGCAACAAAATGTCTATAATCATCTAAGTCTTGTGGTCTGGGAAGGATGAAAGTGAAACTCTCACCTTTAAAAGAGAATGTAGGGAGCCTTTGTAGTCAATGGAGAGGCAGGTAGCAACTAAACCAGGAAAATAAAAATGACCAAGAAAATATTTTTAAAATAAGAAGTTATTTATAATTTTTCTTGTGACTGGTTGTGAATAAAAGTAGCAGGGATTCAAGAGATGAGAGATGAGTCCTAGCCTGTTTTGCTCAGTGAATAGAGGATTGGCCTGGGATTCGATTCTAGTCAAGGGCACAAACCTCAGTTGCAGGCTCTTTCTGGGCCCTGGCCTTAGTTGGGATGCATGCAGGAGGCAACCAATCATTATATTTCTCTCACATTAATGTTTCTCTCTGTCTTTCCCTCTCTCTACTTTTTTATAAAAAAAAAAAAATCAACAGAAAAATATCTTTGGGTGAGGATTAACAACAAACAAAAAAGAGTTAAGAGATGAGAAATGGAATCAGACAGGGAGATATGTGAGGATCAGAGTTCCCCAAAGAAACCCTGATTTCTTGTGGTGATTGATCAAGAATTTCTGCATCTGAGAACATTATGCTAAGTTAAATAAGCCAGTCAATGAAAGAAAAATACCACATTATCTCACTCATTTATGGATAATAAAGAACATTATAAACTGATGAACAAAAAGACAGATATAGAGGCAGTGAAGAATCAAATAGACTGTCAAACTTTAGTGGGAAGGTTAAGGAGAGGTAGGTTAGATAAGAGATCAACCAAAGGACATGTATGCATGCCATATTAGCACAATCAATGGACACAAGACAGTGTGGTGGTGGGGGCAGTTAGGGCATGCATGGGAATGGGGAGGGGTGCAATGGGAAGATATGTACACATGTAACACATTAATAAAAAAATTAAAAAAAATACTTTATGCATCTGTCAAGTGGAAGCAATAATGCTACCTATGTTGAGGATTTTAATAGAAAGTAAATACTAGTATGGTAAAAATGTAAAGCACTTAGCCCAGCACCAGGCAAAACTTACATTCACTATAAACATTAGCTTTTCTCATCCTCATCCTCATCCTCATCCTCATCAATCAGAAAAGGACACTGAGCTCACTAGGATCAAAAACTCCCCTTAGAAACAAATCCCTGAAATTAGAATGTAAGCTGATGAGTTCTTTGTTTTCTTCTAGCCACTTTGAGTTGCATACGAGTAGTTGTAATGAACCATTACAAAGTAAAAACCATTTAGCAAACAAAATCTTTTTAGAACAATGACAGCTATTTTCTTTATTACTTTAGAACTCAGGTTTATTGACTTTGTTCCAATGATTCTATGGTATTTGACATGTTGATGCCTTAGATAAAAAGATGAGCAGGACCAAAATGACATTTTACATGTCAGCACTGAGAAATACAAAAGACATTACAGATTCATTGTATTTTTCTAAATCTGCATACATTTCTAGTTTCTTTTCAGTTGACATAACTCTTTCAATCCCAAATGATAGTTAGCATTTCCATGTGGAAATGTCTTATCACCTAAAATCTGTTTTCTTCTATGAATATAGAAAAATAACCCCATGTTGAATATGGTCTATCGGAAAGTTTTTGAAGTTTAAGTTTATATTCCCAATCTCTTTTCCCAAAGTTTCCTATTTATTCCCCTTCCATCCTTCCCTTGGCTCTCTCTCTAAAGAGTGTAAATTTGCAAAGGAATATGTAGTCTATTACAAGTCTGTCCTGTGTTAATTAAAATGACATATAAATCATTTAGGTGTCTGGCTCCCATAGATGTATTGCTATACTCTACTTGTAATTAATTATCCACTAAGCACTAGCAGTAGCCATATCACTGGGCATGAAGGTACTCAGAAGATTAATGAAACTAGATAAAATAAATGGAGTTGTAATTCGAGAGGACAACTAAATATTCCCACTAAGCAGACACTGTCAAAACTAGCAGACTGTAGCTCATTTCTTATTGAACCATGGCAATAAACATTCATCAAGTGAAGAATAATAACATAACCAGCCTTAAAATGATATCTTACTCTATGCATAGAGACTAGAATACCCTGTCTCATGTTTTCTAGTTAACTGTCATTAACATGAGGTTGTGTTACCAGGCATATTTAGTAATTTTTCAGCCAGTTCTAGTGCATGAGGTATTCCCTCAAACTTCTTGACAAGATAGCCACATGTGAAAGCAGATGAACAGCTAATAAGTCATGCTGTAAGGTTGAGTAACATGGTATGATTGGCTAGAGATATTACAATCCTAGAAAGAGGCAGTAAATCTGAATCCTAATTGCAGTGGCCCAGCTCATTTTCCAATTGGACTATCAGATAAGAAAGAATCTCATTTTGAAGCATTAGCCCTCAAATAAAGCTAACAACCACAGCTTTTGTCAATGGCAAGGGCTAGAGATTCATAAATCAACAGCAGTGCAGAATTGTGCAGGGTGAATGGGGGTAAGGGGATAGCCTTTAGGTGATACTTTTTACTGGAAACCAGTTGATCATCTCAGAAGAGTAAATCATGACCAAGAACCTATAAAACCAACACTGTGTTCACTGGAAATAAGAGAAGCATACTGTCAAGTTACATTGTGTAAAATCATGATTATCAATTTTTCCGTCATTTACAAAGGGTTGAGTGACTTTCCTAAAGTAACACAGCTTCATGTGAGGTTGATAGACTCCAGTGTACTGATGTACAATTCAATAATTTCCTTACTAGTTAAGATAATAAGTTCAGATAATGTTTCCCCTATAAAAACCATGTTAAACCTACACATATTCTGTGAGCATACTCACCCAGGTTACATTTATCATCGGGAGAATTTTTTTCATTTATATAAAAGGAAAAAATTTCTCCCGATGATAAATGTAACCTGGATGAGTATGCCAGGCATAATCAAGATTAACTAAATGGTAACAAATTATCATGATGCTCCTTTTAATATTTAGAATATTAAATAAGCTTTATTGTCTGCTTTTCTTTTTTTCATTTTTAAATTGTTATTTGTCTTTTATTATTAAATTGTAAACATTTTTTTATTGTTTAAAGTATTACAAATAGTAGAACATATGTCTCATTTTTTTCCCCTTATTGACCTCCCCCTGGCCTTCCCTAACCCCCCAGTACATGCCCTTACCTGTCCTCCCCCTACCCCAGTGTCTTGTATCCATTGGTTAGGCTTATATACATGCATACAAGTTCTTTGGTTGATCTCTTACAGCCCGCCCCCTAACCTCCCCTGTCTTCTCACTGTAGTATGACAGTCTGTTCATTGCTTTTTTGCCTCTGTATCTGTTTTTGTTTGTTTTTTTTCCCCTGATTCTTTTCTTTAAAAACATCTTGCCTCTGCAGGCTAGAGATAAACCTATAAGAACAAAAAATGTTTGAGACCCAACTGCAGTGTCCAATAGTTCTGAGTCCCAGTTTCAACGTCAAACAGTTTCTTATGTGTACGTCAGCAATGGTATCTGGATAGTGGACAAATGGTGGCAATGCAGGCCCGACCCTCTCTGGTTTGGTCCCAGTCATCCTGTAGCAACACACAGCTGCTGATTGCTAGCATGGCAAGGCTATTGTCTGTTTTTCTTCAAGGAATTACAAAGGTGAGTTTGAACCCATGCCTTCTCTCATCCCAATAGATCATGATGACTTACTTATCTTTAAAAGAGGTGTTAGAGGATAGTGATATTTGAACACTCCTACCAGGACTAGTTATAGTTTAGAGAATATAACACTTGTGTTAAATCATCTTACTCCTATTATTCTTTTCTCTTATCCATTCCCATTAGTCCCCCCGCGCTCCCCATCTCTGACACAAAATTAAAAGGTGGGTATCTGAGGAGCACTGAGGGTAGGAGACAAAGCTTTCATTTCCCAAGACCTTTATAAATGCAATTCCTTAGGCCAATTATCTCCTCCCTCCCTTGGGGACAGATGTGGAAGTCCACTTGATGACCCTCTCAAGAAGCACCCATATTGGGTGCAGACACTCATACAAGTGAAGTTTTCATGTTAAATAGACATGTTGACAGAACAGTTGAGGAATACAAAGAGAGACTCCTAGCTTGAGGAAGTGAGGGGTTCAAGGAAGCCTTCTTTATTTGATTTCCAAACTCTCAATCTGGTATATTATTTGCTGGGTTCAGGAGAGCACAAAAAAAGCTGAAAATAGGAGCATCCATTCCTTATGCACTATTTCAAATTAAATTTTGATAGTTGTCAAGAGTACTTAAGTGTTCTCTGGGTCAAGAAAGGAGTTGAAGCAAAGCAGTGCACAATATGATTTAATAAATACCTTACACAGAAGGAATTTTATTTATTCTCCCTCCTTAAAATAATGTGTCTTCATTTAAGCTAAGATACATGGTCCTAAAATCCAATTATCTTCATAAATAACCAGGCTAAATAGTAAAACATTAAGCAGGTCAATGTCTGGGCAGATGGTATAGCTGGAACCTCTGCCAGCCAAACAGAAATCATCTTTATAATTTGAGAATTATGAAAAAAGTAACATTATTCCTACTGTTTCCATCCACATAAATGATATATTTAATATTCTTGTCTGGATGCTGTGCTATATGGCATTCAGTTTTAAAATGATGATAACCAAATGTGTGTAAGCACTTTAGGAAAAGATTAAGATTTCATGAGAATTATATTAAATATGCAGGCACCACATAGTACATATCTTAACATTCAGGGCTGTCTGTCCTTAAAACCTGACCTGTCAACACATGTCCCAAACCTACAATTTGTTAATAATTGAGAGATTTCTTTAGCACTTGAGCTATGTCACTTAGGTTCTGTTCATATGAATACATAATCCAAAATTCACCATTAATTTGGGCACATTAGACACATTTAATTTTGGAGCATCATCAGCTTTTGTATATATTTCTTCCATAGATATGTACTTTGCTATCATACATCTTGTGAACTAGAGGATACTACAATAAACTGAATATCAGAGACCTGAGTTCTAAGTGATTCTGTGACCTCAGAGATTTGACTTTATTCTCAGACAGAGATTTGAGTTTATTCTCTGTGTAATTTTATTGGGTTGATAAAAATATATCTACCAGTGACTTCTCTGCTTTTGACTAATTCCATGAATATAAAATTGAAAGTTTAGGCCCTAAAATTTGGGTGACTACAAATGATTTTGGTATATACAGATTGGTCTATTTGTAACATACCTTTATATAAAAATCCACCAATCTTGCGTTACTGCTTTACTTAAAGGGCATCATGGTAAAAAAAAAAATATAATGATTCTGTCTTTAAATATCTCCTAACAGGCTTGTGTTAAATTGTGTTATCTTTGAAGCTGGCTGAAAACTATGTATCTCTGAGGTGGCTCAATCTACAAGGAACCCTTATCCCTAAATAGGCCCTTTATAGTGAATATTCTATATTGAATCCTCTGAGTAATGACTGGGGGAGTAAGTCTAAAGTCAAGATCAGTACGTATAAACTTTGAAATGATCTATGAGAATTTTCTAGGAAAATACATACATTTTCCATACAAAAACCTGTACATGGATGTGCACAGCAATTTTTAATAATAGTTGCCAATCTTTCTAAACAATTAAGATGTCCTTCAGAAGGGAATTAATAAACTATAGGATATCCAAAATATGAAATATTGTTCAATGTTAAAAAGAAATTAGCAACCAAACAATGAGAAAACATATTACTAAATAAGATAATCCAATCTTAAAAGACTATATAATGTATGATTTCAACTAGATAACATTTAGGAAAAGACAAAACTGAAGAAGTACAAAGGATAATATTTTCCAGGAATTAACTAGTGAGAAGTGATGAAAAGCACAAAGGATTTTAAGACAGTGAATAGTCTCTGTATGATGATATAAAGATGGACACACACCATTACATAATGTTAAACATATAGAATGTACAACAAATACCAAGAGTACCCCATGATGTAAAGTATGGGCTTTGAGTGATTATAATGTATAAATGTAGGTTTATTAATTGTAACATATGTACTATACTGGTGGGGGAAGTTGTTAATGAGGGACACTAAACCTGTGTGGGCCAGAAAATATATAGGAAATCTGCTTAGTGTACCCTTAATTTTTCTATAAATCTCAAACTTCTTTTTAAAAAAATAAAGTCTTAAAATACACACACAGAAATTATAATAAAATTTCCATTTTTTTCCAATCCTATTCTATTTTCTTAAGTTTGTACATAAAAGCAAACTGACAGGCATTTCTTAAAATTATAACTGCCAATTTTCTCTATAATGAGCTACACAGAACATATATGAAAATGTATCTCCTTCAAATTCTGTGAGAATAATGGAATTTTCAGAGCTATCTTTTAGTCCATCTCCCATTTGGCAGGCATGGCCACAAGGCAACAGTCACCTGAGTAGATGCTCATCAAAGAATATACTGATGGTGATTTAAAATTCTGCTAAGACATTGCCTTCATTTCTGATTGAATAAATGATTTCCCAAAATTTTATACCTGACTCAGCATTTTATACCTGAACTGTCAGCATTAAAAACCCATAGATGTAAGTCTGAGGTGCCTAGTCCACCTCCATGGGAAAAGCTGCTGCCTCCAAGATCCCTCGCTGATGTTTCAGGTATATTTTTGTCAAGGTCCTCTGAATTTGAAAGTTCCAAATATAATATTAATTACTGAGTTGTACTGGGATTAGAAAAGCTGAGTTCTAATGTTATTCCCAGGCTAATAACTTTGAGAAGTTTCTGACTCAGTTTTGTCCATAAAATTGAGGATACAGCTCCATACTACAGATGCTCCTATAATAGAAGGAATAACAATTAGTTTCAAAAGCAAATATTATTGCCCTCACCCAGACTGATAAGAACTAGAATACTATGTCCACATCAGAACATATACCAGTGTAGTGGTCAGCTTCTATACTAATCTCATCAGAAGCCAAGTTGATAGAAATTATCTTTGATAAATATAATTTTTAAGGATCGTGCTTCTTTCACATTTTTCAAAAATAGCTTAATTTTTATATACATTGCACAGGAACAGCATGGCACTGCACTTTTCAACCACATTTACATATGCACCTATAAAATCACTTTCCATCAGATACCTGACTATTATAATTTCACTTTAAAGTGTTAGAGAGATCCATTCCAAGAAATAGTCATATTGCGACTGTTTCTACATCTATCCTATCTAATAAAAGAGTAATATGCAAATTGACTATACCCATAGCCAAACCCACAAGTCACACCCACAAGCCAATCAGGAGTGAACATGCAAATTAACCCACCCAAGATGGCTATGGCCACAGAGAGCAGGAGGAAGGCTTGACTTGCCACTGTGATGGAGAAAGCCAAGCTTTCCACACACCCTGGCCAGCTCAGAACTCTGCTCAAGGCTAGAAAGTTTCAATTATAGAAGATAAATAAATTCCAACAGAAATGGCTGCCACCAAGGAGGGGGCAGAAGGCTCAGCTCTGCTCCAGGCTACAATGTTTCAATTGTAAAACATAAATCCCAGGCACCAGGGACTCTGCTTTGGTCATTGGGCCCCTCACCCAGGCTGCCTCACACCCCAAGAGACACCCTACCCTGATCTTGGACACCCGTCAGGGAAAACTAGCTGACTCCACCCATGCACCAGGCCTCTATCCTATCTAATAAAAGAGTAATATCCAGATGGACCACCACTCCAACACACAAGATGACTGCCCACATGTGGTCAAAAGAGCCTGCCCTCATGTGGACACAAGTTGGCCACCACAAGATGGCCAGCAGGGGAGGGCAGTTGGGAGGCACCAGGCCTGCAAAGGAGGGCAGTTGGGCACAATCAAGCCTGCAGGGGATGGCAGTTAGGGGTGACCAGGTCCGCAGAGGAGGGAAGTTGGGGGTCACTGGGCCTTCAGGGAAGGCAGTTGGGGGCGGGGGGATGGCCTGCAGGGGAGAGCCATTGGGGGAGACAAGGCTTGTAGGGGAAAGCAGTTAGGGGTGACCAGGCCTGCAGGGATGGGCAGTCAGGGGCAAACAGACTGGCAGGGGAGCAGTTAGGCATCAATCAGGCTGACAGGGGATTGTTTAGAGGGTGATCAGGCTGGCAGGCAGAAGCATTTAGGGGAAATCAGGAGAGCAGGCAGGTGAGCAGTTGGAAGCCAACAGTCCTGGATTGTGAAAGGGATGCCTGACTGCCCATTTTGGTCCAATCCTGATGGGGGTCCCAGATTGGAGAGGGTGAAGGCTGGGCTGATGGATACCTCCCCCCTGTGCAAGAATTTCATGCACTAGGCCTCTAGTCTAATAAAAGGGTAATAGGCAAATTGGCCATACCTCTACTACACTCACAAGCCACGCCCACCAGCCAATCAGAGTGAGTTTGCAAATTAACCCAACCAAGATGGCTATGGCCACAGAGAGAGCAGGAAAGAGGTTTGGGTTGCCCCTGGCAATGGAGGAAGCCAAGCTTTCCCAAAACCTGTCCAGAACAAAGTTTCAATGGCTATGCAAGCAGAAGGTTTGGCTCCACTACAAACTACAAAGATTCAATTGTAGAAGATAAATAAGTCCCATACACCAGGGCCTCCACTTGGGTTGCTGGGGGTGAGGGGGGAGGGTGTTGCCAGCCTGCAAACCACCATGGCCCCTTGCTCAGGCCACTCAACACCCCAAGGGAACACCCACCCTGACCCAGGACACCTTTAGGGCAAACAAGCTGGGCCCCACCCATGCAGAAGGCCTCTATCCTATCTAATAATAGAGTAATATGCAAAATGACCATCAATCCAACACACAAGATGACTGCCCTCATGTGGTCACAAGATACTGCCCCCATGTGGATACAAGATGGTCACTACAAGATGGGGAGGGCAGTTGGCAGGTACCGGGCCTGCAAGGGAGGGCAGATAGAGTTAATCAAGCCTGCAAGGGAGGACAGTTAGTGGGTTACCAGGGGTGACCAGGCTGGCAGAGGAGAGAAGTTGGGGGTGACTGGGTCTGTAAGGAAGGGCAGTTGGGAGTGACCAGGCCTACAGTGTAGGGCAGTTAGGGACAAACAGGCTGGCAGGTGAGCAGTTAGGCATCAATCAGGCTGATAGTGGAGTGGTTAGGGGGTGATCAGGCTGGCAGGCAGAAGTGATTAGAGACAATGAGAAAGGCAGGCAGGTGAGCAGTTGGGAGCCAGCAGTCCTGGATTTTAAAAGGGATGTCTGACTGCCCGTTTAGGCCCAGTCCTCAAGGGGTCCCAGATTGGAGAGAGAGCAGGCTAGGCTGAAAGATACCCCCCATGCTTGAATTTTGTGCACCAGGCCTCATATATATATGAGCAATATGCAAATTAGCCTGGACACCATAACAGTCATGGCCAACTTAGGTGGAGGTTGGGCACACCGATGGGTGGGAAGGGACTGCTTGCACTGTGAAGCAAGTCACAGATGATACAGCCCAGGAGGGGAAGCAGGGTGGCATGCATAAGCTGCCACTGCTGCCAGGCACCAACAGCCCTGGAGCAGAGGAAGGGGGTTGTGCCCAAGCTGCCGGTGCTGCCCAACCCCAGCAGGCTTGCCTCTGCATGTGAACTGCAAAGGAAACACCTTTTTTGACTGCTTATTTGCTAAGCTTCCCATACACCACTCTCAGTGTTCTTGGTAACATGGGTAATAAGAATCCAAGAAGGTAATCTAGGGTTTTCCCATTTCACTTCTGGATAAAAAAATCAAAGGTCCATTGCTGGAGTGGCTAAGAAATGTCATATCCTGCTCTAGTGGTTTGGCTCAGTGGATAGAGTTTCAATCTGCAGACCACAGAATGCTGGTTTGATTCTGATCAAGGGCATGTACCTAAGTTATAGGCTCCGCCCTGGATGGGGCCCAGGTCAGGGCTCATGCAGTAGGCAACAAATCTAAGTGTCCCTCTCACATTGATGTTTCTCTCTGTCTTTCCTCTCTTTTCCACACTCTCTAAAAATCAATGGAAAAATATCCTCAGGTGAGAGAAGGGAGGGAAGGAAGGAAGGAAGGAAGGAAGGAAGGAAGGAAGGAAGGAAGGAAGGAAGGAAGGAAGGAAGGAAGGAAGGAAAGAAAGGTCATATCCTATGAAAGAGACATCTTGAAAATGTCTAAAGAAAGTTGTGGAGAAGGGAGTGGAGTCCATGTTGATAAAGGCACCTTGGCAGATGTCAGTGGCAGCAGCAGCAGGGTGATGCAGTGGCACCGTCCCCTGATCAGCTCACAGAGGGAGGCCAGACTGTAGCTTAGGCCCACTCCCCCTAAGCAGTCAGTAGGACATCCCCTGCAATCTCCAAGACTGAGAGAGGGGGCAGGCTGGGCTGAGGGTACCCCCACTCAGTGCACGAATTTCCTGCAATGAGCCTCTAGTTTAGATATAAAATCATGACATGAGTATTTTACAATGTTTTCTGTATGAGGCCCCATGTGAGAAACTGCTTCTAAAATGGAAGGAACAAAAGAAGTTTATCTCACTCAAATAGTTCATCTGCTTTCTTCTTTCTGATAAGGATCTTATGTAATTCAACATGCTTCCCTTTTCCCTTTACTTTCAGATTGTTCAAACTAACCTTAAGCACAGTAACTCTGTTAAGCCTCATGGGTAGATTTGATCTTCTTTTGCTATACCAATCTTTATTTAACATATCTATACAACATTAAGGTTAACTAGCATACACTTGAAACAGAAGCTCTAAGTTACCTAAATATATATATTTAAATTGAGACTAACATTTGCCTCATCTAGGCTTTTACATGAGATAACTGAAAAATGGACATCTGGGCCTAGTGAGAAAGTATACAAACTAAGTATGTTTTGTTATTATAACAATTGTATAAAATGACAGCCATTTATAATTATTAATTTACCTAGTTATATAATGCCAGTTATAATTATTAATTTACCTACTTATATTCCCCACTAGATTATAAACCCTTCAAGGGTAGGAATAGTGTTTATTTTAGTAACCCCAGGTTTTACACTGTGCCTGACATATAGAAACCTCTGCAAATGCTGAATGAATAAAGGAAAAAATAAGAGACTAACAAATGTAGAAGTAAATATAACCATGCAAGGTCCTTACTTACCTTATTATTTATAACTAGAAACCTGGTGCACTGAGGCAGGGGGGTCCTTCAGCCTCACCTGTACCCTCTCAGACAACAGGCCTAAGCTGGCAAGCAGACACCCAGAGGGATCCTTAGCACTGCTGCAGAGGCAGGAGACGGTAATCACTGCTGCAGAGGCAGGAGACGGTAATGCACTGCCACTGTGGTTGCCAACCAGAGAAGCTGGGCTCCCTGCTCCTTAGCACTGTCTCGGAGGCAGGAGAGGCTCCTACCACCACTATGCTCACCAGCCATTAGCCCAGCATCTGGGTGAGTGGAGTCCCCACTGGGGGAACACACTGATCACTAGGGGGCAGCTCCTGAATTAAGTGTCTGTCCCCTGGT
Organism: Lasiurus borealis; assembly: GCA_004026805.1. Taxonomy (NCBI): domain Eukaryota; kingdom Metazoa; phylum Chordata; class Mammalia; order Chiroptera; family Vespertilionidae; genus Lasiurus; species Lasiurus borealis. Next base: position 69,672 of record PVJN01003188.1, on the reverse strand, counting down.
GGTCAGTGTGTACCACAGTGACTGGTGGTTCCAATGTTTGGTCGATTTGCATACTACCCTTTTATTATATACTAGAGGCCCGGTGCACGAACTTTGCACATGAGGTGTGGAGTGTCCCTCAGTCCAGCCTGCACCCTCTCCAATCTGGAACCACTTGAGGGATGTCTGACTGCCCATTTAGGCCCGATCCATGACATTCTTCTCACAATTCAGGACTGCTGGCTCCCAACTGCTCACTTACTTGTCTTCCTGATTGCCCCTAACCACTTCCCTGCCAACTTGATTGATGCCTAACTGACCCCCTACAAGCCCAATTGCTCCTAACTGCCCTCCTCTGCAGGCCTGGATTCCCCCTCCCAACTTCCCTTCCCTGCAGACCCAGTTCCCCCAACTTTCCTCCCCTGTCAGCCTGGTCACCCCTAACTGCCCTCCCCTGCCCACTTGATCATCCCCAACTATCCTCCTTTGTAGGCTTGGTCCCTCCCAACTGCCCTCCCCTGCTGGCTATTGTGTGGCGGTCATCTTATGTCCACATGGGGGCAGCCATCTTTGACCACATAAGGGCGGCCATCTTGTTTGTTGGAGTAATGGTCAATCACATATTACTCTTTTATTAGATAGGATAGAGGCCTGATGCATGAGTGGGGGCAGGCTGGTTTGCCCTAAGGGTGTTCCAGATAAGGTTGGGGGTTCCCTTGGGGTGAGGGGCCTGTGGTGGTTTGCAAGCTGGCCACACCCCCTGGCAACTCAAGCGGAGGACCTACTATCTGGAATTTATTTATCTTCTATAATTGAAACTTTGTAGCCTTGAGAGGAGGCAAGGGCAGGCCAGGGCTGCCAGATGCTTGGCTTCCTCCACTGCTAGGGGCAACTCAAGCCTCCTACTTCCCCTGTGACCCCAGCCATCTTGGTTGAGTTAATTTGCATACTTGCTCTTGATTGACTGGTGGGTGTGGCTGGTGGGCAAGCAGAGGTACATTTTGCATATTTCTCTTTTATTAGTGTAGATAATGATAAGATCATGATGCATTGTACTGATTTTAAAATTAGCAATTATCATACTCATCACAATGATGAAAAAAAAAACAGTAGTAGTAAAAACACCTTGTTTTCTATTATATTGTAATTTTGAATCATTCCACTATTTTCTCTCAATGCAGGTTCAGCAATGCTTTAAACAATCTGTAGAACCAAAAGCTTTTAGAGCTAAATACATCAATTATACATAATCTGGTGATAGGATCCTACCATGAACCCTTAGTCATTCATCCTCAGCTCACATAATGCCATCTGTTTATTTCCAGTGCCCCTTGTTACACAGAGGAAAGGAAACAGTCTTAAACTGATTTTGTTCCCTGCATTAGGCTGCTTCAAAGTATTTTTTGTTTGTAAAAAAAAAAATGTACTTATGCTTTCAATGACATTATTGACTGTAAATGTTAAAGTTTCCATAAAGATGTGATGTAATCATCCTGACCTTTCTGATAAATGATCTTTGCATGCATTCTCTGTTGGTAATTCAGAAAGTGAAACAGAACTATCTGAGGAAATATCTAATTTCAAATATTCAGTAACCACAATCCTGATTTGATTCCTTATTGAGGTTACACTGCTATAAAATCCTGGAGTATAGAGCAGGGTTTGAACTGCTCATTTCTGGTGGCAGGCTCTCTGGGATAATGGCAAAGTTATGCAATTTAATGGTGGGATGAGAAACAAAGAATGCATTCCATATCCTCATCAAAGGCAATCCAACCTCAGACCTCTCAGAGGAGAAATAGATTTATAAAAAGATTTCCACCATCATTTTTTCCTTTGATTTTTAACAACATCTAAGTTTAGAGTGCAAATCCACCCAGAAGGTAAAATTTTTAGGTAACATCAATGGTTAAAAGAAAAATAGAAATTAAAACTGTGATAATCCCCTGCCTAGAGTAGAGTTGGCTCCAATTCTCCATTCTATCTTAGCAAAATTTTAGGCATTTGAGTATATTTTTATTACTTATTTGCATAGATAGAGGAAGTACGGCTTTGCCTATGCTATAAAAATTCTGGCAACTAAAAGTGTTTCTATAATTAAAGCTGTTAATCATTTATAAGATAAGATAAAGACACTGCTCCCTGGAACATCATATGAAATTTATTTTGAGGACAGTAATTGCTGAAATGTAGAAACTTGAACATATACCAAATCTTATTAGAAATAAAAATATTTAGGTCACTGACAGAGTTGCTGGTCTATTATCAGGACTGATATAATCCTGGCACCTACTCAACTTTGTCACTAATACCTACTTCTCTCGCCAAGGTAACACCATCTCTGTCTAGACTACTGTAATAACTCCTGAATAGATCTCTTTACCTTTGTTTTTCTCTTTAATTTATATTCCATAGGATGGCCACAGTGATCTTTTAAAAACGCTTTTTTTTAAGTCACTTGCTCATTAATTTCATGGCTTCTAACTGAAACAAGGATTAAATCCCAAATACTTAACATTGCTTAAAAAGTCACATATTAATTATTCCTTTCCCCTTCCTGAAGACTAATTTTCCCTGCTGCTCACTTTACTCAATCTACTTTGGCCTTCTTTCAATTATTCAAAGACTATAAAGCTCTTCTTCACCTCATTTCTCACAGATCTTCCTTCTTCTTGAAGCACATTTCCTCTACCCACTGCCTCTCACATATGTGTCCCTGCTTACTCTCATTCTTCATTTGACTAAAACCTTTGCTTTGACTCACAATTCTAATGATGTAAGTAGATCCTCTTATTTAAATATCATATTCAATCTTGGTTCCTTTGTTTTCCAGATTTCATCCATATTAAAGTTCATCATCACCTCCGTAGGAAAAAAAAAGGAAAACAGAAAATTAAGTCCAAGTTATCTACTATATGGAACTATTGAGATATTTTGATAATGGATCAGCTAACCTGAAACATATTTTTGCATACATGGTAAATATACAAATTCCAGGATGATGCAATGTATTTGCAAAATCTGGAAAATATTTGCAAGATAACCACAGGACTAAAACAAAACTTCTTTTTGAGTTCATTTTTAAAATGATAAGGTATTACATGTCATTTTGTTTCTATCATAAAATAGAATTAAAGTTGAAAATGTTCCAAAGATAAGTTACAGCAGATATATAAAATGATGTCATTTCACATAAGCAAGTTTGACAGGTCAGTCAGAATGGCTTTGAGAACTGTGTTGAAGATTCTAGGTATGACTCAGATTCACCAAAAAGAGTAATTCAGTGATGTACATACTAGGTAGAAAAGCAGAGAAGTGGTGATTCATTTTACATTTAAAGAGGAAAGGTTTAAAGAGGGGAAGTGGCTTCACTTTAGCATGAAGTGGAGGTTGGAGGTGGAGAGATCAACCAAATAACTTGCATAACACATGGGCACAATTAATAATAAGGCAATAGTGCAGCGAAGGCCTGGTAGGGGCTGTGTGGAAGCTAGAAGAGGTCAATGGTGAGTGGGGGAGAAAGGGAACACATATAATACTTTCAACTTTCAACCACAAATATTTTTTAAAGAAAAATTGCAAAATAATAAACATTTAAAAAAAATGAAGCCCACAATTCAGGACAGTTGACTATTTCTCCAGAAAGTCATCATTATATTACTGATCACTCAGTAATATGCAAAGCAGAAAAAAACAAATTTGTTTTTTTCTTTCTGCTTCTACAATATCCTATTCTTAGGTATTTCCCTACCTTAATGGTTATACTTAATGGGAATGTTTGCTTCTGTGTTCAACCTCTAAATGTTGGATTCCTCAAGGGTTCTGTCTTTGTTCTTCACTTTCCTTTTAGGTGATTTCATCACATCCCATTACTTTTAAATATTTTAATACTCAGGACTACAGCTCTTTATTTCCAACTGACTATTCTATGTCTCCACATGGGTGCCTTGTAAGTATTTCAAATTTAATTTTAACATGGGCAACTCAGAAGTCGTAATTTCATGTCAAAACCTAATTTGATATGAATCTTCATTATTTTTGTAAATATATATATAATCTGCAGTTGTGTGTTTTTTTTTTTGTAGGCTTTTGTTGTTCTTCTTCTTTCTCTTCCCTCTCTTATATTCAGTCAATTAATAAGTTCTGTTGATTCTAATTCCAAATCACTTCTTGAAGCCATCTACCTTTTTCTATTCTATGATGGCCACTCTAGCCCCAGTTATTGTCTCTGTCTGGATTATTTTTAGAGCCACCTAACCAGGTTCTTCCCTGAGTCTATTTTTATCCCCTTGCCCATATCCATCTTGATATGGTAGTAAAAGGGTTTTTTTTTTTTTTCAAAATATAAATACAATTTTGTAGTGGCCTGACTTGAAATACTTTAATGCCTTATTAAATTTATTTTTAATAAACCTTTATTGTTCAAATTATTACAATTGTTTCTCTTTTATGCCTCTATAGCTCCCCTCCAACTAACTCTCACTCCACCCTCTGCCCTTACCCCCACCCCATTGTCCACATCCATAGGTGTATGATTTTTGTCCACTCTCTACCTTCACCCCTCTCACCTCTTTCCCCATGAGAATTGTAGGCATTTGAGTATTTTAGGCATTTCAGTCTACTCCCTTCCTATGCCCCTGATTCTATTATATTCACCAGTTTCTTCTGTTCATCAGATTTTTATTCACTTGATTTTTAGAATCACTTGTTGATAGATATATGTATTTGTTGTTCATAATTTTTATCTTTACCTTTTTCTTCTTCTTCCTCTTCTTTTTAAAGAGTACCTTTCAGCATTTCATATAATACTGGTTTGGTGTTGATGAATTCCTTTAGTTTCTTCTTATCTGTGAAGCTCCTTATCTGACCTTCAATTCTGAATGATAGCTTTGCTGGGTAGAGTAATCTTGGTTGTATGTTCTTGCTAATCATCACGTTAAATATTTCTTGCCATTCCCATCTGGCCTGCATAGTTTATGTTGAGAAATCAGCTGACAATCGAATGTGTGCTCCCTTGTAGGTAATTAACTGTTTTTCTCTTGCTGTTTTTAATATTTTTTCTTTTTCTTTCGCTCTTGATATTTTAATTATGATGTGTCTTGGTGTGGTCCTCTTTGGATTCCTTTTGTTTTGGTTTCTGTGTGCTTTCTGGACTTGTAAGTCTATTACTTTTACCAGTCATTATTTCTTCAAATAGGTTTTCAGTATCTAGCTCTCTCTCTTCTTCTGGCACCTCCATAATTCTGATGTTGGTATGCTTGAAGTTGTCCCAGAGACTCCTTATACTATGCCTTATTACATTTAGATGTAAACTACAACTCCTAACTCTGAGTTCTAAAGCTTTACATGATAATAATCTGTCTTCAGCCACATATGAATCTATATTATACCCAGAGGTCCAGTGCACAAATTCGTGCACGAGAGGGGTCTGGACAGCCCATGCTGGTGTGGGCCAATTGGGCTGGGGCTATTGGGGAGAGAGGGGGCACGGGAGATTGGCCCACTGCAGTGCACACCATAGTGAACAGTTGTTCCAGTCTTTCTGGTTGTTTAGGCATTTCAGTTGCTTGGCTTTTAAATATATATATATATATATATATATATATATATATATATATATATATATATGGATACTTTTACCCTCCACCCACTATATTTCAGCCATATTAGTTTTCTTTGGTTCCTCAAACATGTTCTACTCATTTCTACCTTAGTGTCTTAACATTCCTTAAAATAATTTCCTGAAGGCTTATGTCTTATAATTCAGAGTTTGGCTTAAATTTTACTTAAATGGTTTTCTCTATCAATAAGTCCGCAGTAAAAACCATATAGTCTCTCTGAATACCTCTTCCTTTATTATTTTTTTAATTTACTACATAGAATTTATTATTTCCTGATAATTTTGTTGTATATTCAGTGATTTGTCATTTATTCATTATTTTTTGTGTATTTGCTTGAAAGTAGAATCCATGAGAGCAAATAACTTGGTTTTATTGGCATAGTAGGCATGTGATAAGTATTAATTGAATTAATAAACTATACTTCCTATAAATTTTTTAAAAATTTAACATAAAATTAATCCATTTTTAAGTCCCAGGAACATATTTTTAATCTTGGACTATATTCTGTGACAATTCAGGGATTTTTGAATTAGAATTTTCGATTTAGAATTTACAAACATTTATGTAAATATACCTTCATCAGAAATAGTAACACTCAGGCAGCAACTAGAATTGCAAATAAATGTCAAGTTAAAATATATATTTATTATTTTTAGTGTGTGATTACTTGGTAGTACTTACTTTCAAATAAAAACCTTTTAATAAATAAAATATTCATCTAAAATTACATAAATATTTCTTTTTTCTATTAATAAAGCACTGGTTTAAGAAAAATAAAATACTGTATAATTTTCAAAAGTTTCACTTTCATGATGTATCATCATTTGCTATTGTTATGACTATGTCATATTTAAACCTGTTCATGTGAGATGAACAGGTGTCCAACAGTATAGAAGAATGTCTGTACAAATTTCTATGCTTAATGGCCCAGTTATATATCTAATAACAACCCTTAGGTGGCATCAAATGCCTCAGCCTCATGCTCTAGGAGAAAAATAACAGCTGCCTTCTTTCTCTTACAAAATATCTTAAGAATTATTCTTACATTAAATAAAATGATAAATTTCACAGTGGATGATTGATTTGATCAGATATTGGCTTTTCCAGAGTCCAATCTTCAGAATCAGAGTTTAATATTTATTATAATTCTGTTGAGATAAAGGCAGAGAAGGTAGATAGGCTCTGATGAGCTGAGATCCTAGCTGTGTCAACCTTGAAAGAAAATAAAAAATCCTAAATGATGTGGAAAGCAGGCAGGGAAAGCAGCCTACTGATGGGAGAAAGGATGTGTAGTACATGCGTTTTCACTCACAGCCCTGGCTCCTGTGCTAAGCAATGCTCCTGCCAATTCCACCATAATTGACATTTATGAATAATATTTTCAATATCTGTAGCTATTAGGTAGTCAGCAATACAAATGAGTAGCTGAATCATGGTTCATTATGCTGAGGCAAACCTTGGGATACTGTAACCAGCTACATTAAAATATATAGTGGAAAAATATATAGCGGATATCATCAGTTGCTGGATATTAAAGAGTACTCCAGATGTTGAGGTGTTTCTTCACTTGTAGCAGTGAGCATTGTCATGTGAGAGGAAATGGGATATAAGCCTGAATGAATCCTTTCACTCCCCTCCTTTCTTCCTTCTGTTATTTGGTAAATATTTAACAAGCGTGAGCATCTACCCTATTATCTGTCTTAGGAGATACAGCATTGAACAAGATAGGAAAAGTTCCTCTCTCACAGCGATTCTGGGAACAGATAATAACTTCATAGCCAAACTAATAAATAAGATAATCATGTTTTGTAATAAATGCTATAAATAAAATAAACAGGCGAAAGGTATGAGATAATAGTTGGAATACACCATGTTAGATGAGATAATCAATGAGGGCCTCCAAGTTGAGACATGAAAAATAAAAACAATCCAGCCATGCAAAAGGTTAGTAGGAAAACATTCTAGTCAAAGGGAACTAAATACCTTGAAGTAGAAAATAATAATAATAATTTATATATATATAACTCTTATTTTATTTTTTATTTTTATTTTTTAATTTATTTTATTCTTATTTTTCCCTATTGCCCTTCCTGACCCTCCCCACCCCCAAGTACATGACCTCACCCATCTCTACCTCCCCGCCATGTATAAGTACCCAGAAAATCAGCATAACAGAGAAAAGTCTTCACCAGTGGCCTTATATTAAGTGAAGATATAAAGAGTATTAGGGACCAGATTTAGAGAGTTAAAAACATAGTAGCTAATGATAACAAATCTAGCATTTATTATTATGGAGAGCATTTCAGCTTAAAAGCAATCACCACAAGCCTAGATGGCACAAGGTAAGTATATATGGACCCAAATCACACATGTAGCAAGTTATAAAGCCAGGATGCTCTCAGTTATCATTACATAATGTCACGGTGGTCTGGCAATTCTTGGTTACAAAAGCCTAACAGAAACATGGATGTAGGTTCTTAGGGCTGGTGGACATATTGGTAAGACAGTTATATAAAGGGAGAAAAAATAACAATACCATATTAGGAATTTAGAGTTGTTTCTAAATCAAAACACAAGTTATGAAAAAAAGGTGCTTAAACACTCAGAGCAAAAGTTGTATGGCTTATAACATAGAGGGTTGGACTTAATTGGTGGTCTTAAAAATGATTGTTCTTATAAAGTGGCAGGACACTTTGCATTTATTTGAAATAAGTGACCAATAAAATCACTAAAATGAAACACAAAAAGATGGGTATGCTCTAGGGCAAATAGAGGATCATAATTCCAAGGACAAGTCATGAGATACTGCCAACTTGATGTCTAGCCGATCTATCATGATGAAAATCTGTGTTGATTCTGAAGGAAATTTCAGCAATAAGACTCTGATTGTACCAGGGCATTCCTTATAGACTAAACATAGATTTCTGGGGTGGAGGGCAAACAAGCAATATACAAATAAAGCTATATTGTGAGAGTAGAAAGCATTACAAGAGGAAGAAGTTTATCTGCTAAAAAACTCAAGAGTTCTTAGTATTGTACTTTGTCTACATCATATGCTAGAACATGGAATAAAATCAAGAAACGAGTGAAATATCGGGGGCAGCAATCTTAAATCAAAATTAGAGATGTCTATCAAAATTTCTAGCTAAGGTAAAGGAAGCAAAAATAAACTTAATACAAGTAGATGATGCTTTTACCAAACCATGAAGAGGATACAAAGTCAAAATTCAGGCAAGTGTCCATCATTGTAGCCCAGTTCTCTTTAAAGAGACCCAATACCAACATGTGAACTGGCTGCTGTTAAGTCACAGGAACTCATCCAGGTATTCCTGGATCTTAGATGAAGTCTCGCTGGGTCAGCTGATTACTCTCAACTATAAGTGATCATTCTTCAACTCTCCTCAACCACACTTGAACAAGGTGTCCAGTGGATCTCCTCAGTTTGTATTTTCTCCTTTTTCTTTTGCTGTTTTTCTGGTCTGTTCTGGAAATTTGTAATGCTCACCATGATATTAAACAAAGAAAATAACCTAAATAAGCACCACAGCTATTTTCCATGACATATACTCAATGCTCAAGCCAATATATAGTAGAAAAAGCATATGCTTAGTTATCTACAGAGAGACCTAGTCCTGAGCTTACTAATTATTAGTGATGTGGTTTTAGTCTACTCACTTAAATCACTGAGTCTCAGTTTGCTCATGTGAGATAATGGGCATGAAAATATTTATAATATGTTACAAAACTGAAAGAATCTTACTACTTATTTTAACACAGTGAATGAAAAATCTTAAAAAATCATAAGTCCTCCTGATTTGGGAAACTAAAAATATCCCCGTATGTAAACAGAACAGAAACAGAGCCAGAATGGAACACTGGACACATTCTTCCCAACTTTTTGTTGTTGTTAATATCACCAGAGGATATATTCCATTTATTTTTAGATAGAGAGGAGTGGGGGAGAGAGAGAGAGAGAAAGAGAGAGAGAGAGAGAGAGAGAGAGAGAGAGAGAGAAACATCTATGTGAGAAAGACACATTGATTGGTTGCTTCCTACACATGCCCTGCCCAGGGCCAGGGATCAAGCCTGAACTGAGGTACATCCCTTGGAAAACCATTTTTATTCCTTGGCTAGCTTCCACCTCTGTTTGTTTTCATATAATACTAGAGGCCTGGTGCATGAAATTCATGCACTGCGGCAGGGGTGGGGGGTGGTCCCTTAGCCCAGTCTGCACCCTCTCCAATCTGGGACCCTCAGGCCTAAAGAGCAGTTGGACATCCCTCTCACAATCTGGGACTGCTGGCTTCCAACCACTCGCCTGCAAGCCTGCTTGATTAACCCTAACCAATTCTGCCTGCCAGCCTGATCACCCCCTAGCCACTCCCCTGCCAGCCTGATCAATGACTAACTGCTCCCCTGCCAGCTCGATTGCCCCCAACTGTCCTGCCATGCTGGCCCAATCACCCCCAACTGCCATATGCTGCCAGCCTGGTCACCCCTAATTGCTCACCCCTGCAGGCCTGGTCATCCCCAACTGCCCTCCCCTGTTGACCTGGGTGCCCATAACTACACTTCCCTGCTGGTCTGATCATCCACAAATGCCCTCCCCTATTGGCCATCTTGTGGAGGCCATCTTGTGACCACATGAAGATGGCCATATTGTGCAAGGGTGTGATGGTCAATTTCATATTACCTCTTTATTATATAGGAACATTTCTTTAAATTATCCACACATTATAAAAGTACACTCAATTTTTCCCTTAATATTACTCTGCATTATTCAGACAGATGTAAGGAGAAAGGGTCACGGGAACATAGACTCAGCCTTTGGAGGAACATGTGATTAAGCATTCAGGAGAAGAATTATAAATGAGCCATGTTTTGAGACAATGGGGTTAAAGAGGAAAAGACACACAAAAAATATTTGTGAGCCCTGGCCAATTTTTCTCAGTGGTTAGAGCCTCTATCCTTTGACCAAAAGGTTAAGGGTTCAATTCCTGGTCAAGAGCAGGTACATAAGTTGCAGATTCCCCAGCCCCAGTAGGGGGAGGCAGCCAAACAATGTATCTCTCTGATCTCTCTCTCTCTCTCTCTCTCTCTCTCTCTCTCTCTCTCTCTCTCTCTCTCTGTGTGTGTGTGTGTGTGTGCCCCCCACCCCTTTCTCCATTCCTCTGGTGATGATTAAATATAGATAGATAGATGATATAGATATATATTAGAGATAGAGATAGAAATAGAGATAGAGATGGAGGTAGAGATAGAGATAGAGACATATAGATTTGTGAGACAGATACTGTAACTTGATGGAAAGCAATTTTAGGGATGGAAGGGAGAGTAGTCAAGAATAAGGTTAGAATTTTGGCTTGGAAATTTATGTGAATGAGCATGCTATTCCATGAAAAAAAGGAGTAAAGAGAATGTGAAAATGTTTGGGGGAAATGAGTTAATTACAAGCATGTTAAATTTTAGGTGTTTTAGGTTATATACACTGAAAAGTTCATAGGGGGTTGGGCTGAGTAGCAGAACTTGGAAAGAAATTCTCTCTCTCTCTCTCTCTCTCTCTCTCTCTCTCTCTCTCTCTCTCACACACACACACACACACACACACACACACACACACACACACGGGAACTGATGTTGTACAAACCTCAGGAGTGAGTAAAACCCTCAGGGAAAATATCTGAAATGAGATTGTAAGGGAGCCTAGATGAGAACCTTGAGCAATGCTGATATGTAAATAACTTCATTAGACTCTTAAAAACTTCAAAAGAAGTTAGAGGGAAGTCAGGTGAAACTAAAGACTAAAGGATAAAATGATGAAACTAAAGACTAAAGAGAAACTTTGAACTTTGAAAAGGAGCTAATTATCAATAGTTTCAAATTATAGAGAGAGGACAAGAGGAACTGCAGCCCTAGGGAAAGCCTTGCAAGTGTGAAGGGGACAAAAGAACAATCGGTTGAGGAAGTGGGGGCCCAGCACATAGCAACGCATTCAGTATCAAAGGAAGGCAACCTGTCAAGACATAATAGATAATTCATTTTTTTTAAGATGGAACAAATTTAGACAGCTTTATACACTCCAGCAAAAGTTTTGGCTAATAGACAGAAATTTAATATAGTGAAAACAGAGAGAATTGGAGTCTAGTTCAAAATGAAGAAAGAGAAAAATGAAATTTAGATCAGAGATAGAAGGTTGCCATCATTAATAGAACACTATTTTCCTAATTCTATATGGTTTCTGAAGAGTTGTCTCCCCCTACTCAGTTTTCCTTTGGCCTAGCCTAACATTAGCTCTAAAATAAGACATAGGTGATAGAAGTCATTCTCAGGAAGATTTCATACTGAATCCTTTTTAATTCTAAAGTAACAACCACACTGTCACTAGCACCAATACAACAAAAATCTAAACCTGGAGTATAGTAGTGTCAAAAGCACTTTCACTTGCCTTAACTCATATGACTTCTCATTAATATCTCCAGCATTCTATCATCAACAAATCAACAAAGGACAAGTGTTGGTGAGATTGTGGAGAAAAGGGAGCGTTAGTGCACTGCTGGTAGAAATGTAGACTAGTGCAGCTACTGTGGAAAACAGTATGGAGTTTCCTCAAAAAATTAAAAATGGAATTCCCATTTGACCCAGTGATCCCACTTCTATGAATATATCCTAAGAAACCTAAAACACTCATCAGAAAGAATATATGCACCCCTCTGTTCACAGCCACACAATTTACAATAGCTAAGATTTGGAAACAGCCTAAGTAACTATCACAAATGAATAGATAAAAAACATTGTGGTACATTTACACAATGAAATACTGAATGGCAATAAAAAAGAAAGAAGTCTTAACATTTGCAACGGCATAAATAGACCTGGAGAGTATTATGCAACAGCATAAATAGACCTGGAGAGTATTATGCTTAGTGAAATAAGCCAGTCCGAGACAGATAAGTATTATAAGATTTCACTCATATGTGGAATCTAATGAACCAAATAAAGTGATGATTAAAAACAGACCAAGAGACATAGAAGCATGAACAAATTGTTAAACCTTAGAGGGAAGGCAAGAGAGGGTGCATGGGAAGAGATCAATCAGTGAATAAATGTTTCTGCATATATGCATAACCTGTGGATACAGACAATGGGATGGTGAGGGCATGGGGGAAAGAGGGGTATGGTAGCAAACTGGAAGAGGTTAATAAGGAAAAAAGGAGGACCTATGTAATAACAAAGAAATAAACAAAATAAATAACAATTAAACAAAAACTTGTTTAGAGCGCTCAATAGCATATTAATTAAATTACTAGAATGTTTCTTTACATGGGGTCGCCTGTACAAGAAACCTGCATAACTGAATCCCCTTCTTGATCTTTAAAAGTATTTTTTTCAATGGAAAATCTGAAATAAAAGGACTACATTTTCCTGAGCCATTTTGCTAAGAGCAGCAGTCTGAATCAGAAAGAAAATGCTTGGGCAAAGGCATTTATCATCATTCACCTTTCAAAACTCAATAAAAGAGTCATTATATATATTTTTATTAACATCACTTCCTTTTAAAATCTGGAATTAAGATATCCTTTGCAATTTAGGCAAACTGTAGGTGGGAGATCCAGATCACAATTGGACAGAAAATTCCATTTAGTGTAACATTAAATAACAATCTTCATTCTTATTGGCTAATGTTACATCTGAACAATTGTAATATCTTTCATTACAAGGAGTCTATGCCTCTGCTAATTTTACTCTAAAAAAATCCTCTCAGAATATTTTGCCAAGTATTGCCTGGCAACTGCTAAGAACAAATGCAAAGAAAAAAGGGTGGTTTAATAAAGAATACACACAACTAAAACTTGTAGAAAATAATTAGATATCTGCTTTACTGAGAAAAAAATCAATACTTTGAGCTAATTTAAAGGACAAAATGTTTAAGTACAAAAAATTAATAACACTGTGATTCCACTATAATATAATTAATAAAGGAGAGTAAGACATGAGGCTTGATGAAAAATAACCAATGAAGCATTTAATCATTTTTTCCCTACTCCACAATGCAGTTTGTTCAGCTATTAGATCTCAAGGCTTATGAATTTATTATACTCACAGGCAATGTTCTCTAGAAATTTCTGGATGTGAAAAAGCAAATAAGAAAATCAGACCTTATTTCATGGCATCATGGGAATTTTACAGGTTTGGGAATTTAACAGGTTTATATGTTTTTTTGAAATACTAAAGAATTCTAAACATTAAACAATGAAAAGTTAGCATCAGTAGTAGTGCTTAGAAAAGAAGAAAACTTTAATACAGATTCCAGGAATTTTTGAAATATGTAGAGATTTGATTTAAAATTTTATATAAGTTCAGGTATGCCCATTCTTTTGCACTAATAAAGAATGTTTGGGTTACACATAATAGAAAGGTATCTTAATTAAGCTAGAACAAAATAAAATTTAATTATATACCTACTGGGCTATTTCATATAACTTTAGCAGGCACACAGATTTAGTTTGGCAGGGATAATGACATAGACATCTAAATACATTCAGTACTTCCTTGTTCTACTTTTCATTTTTGCTTCTCTCTGCATAGTGGCTTCTTTCTCCCAGAACAACTTTCTCCAACTGGTTCACATGGTATAAATATGGACCAATAATAGAGTCTCCAAAGTTTCAAGACTAGAAAGGAACTGTTCCTCTTATCTAGATAGATAGATAGATAGATAGATAGATAGATAGATAGATAGATATAGCTTGAACCTTCTCAAGAAAAGAATTGGCTAGACTTAGATCAGGAGTCTATCATATAATCCTCAACTGTGGTCTAGGAGCTGGGCCCTCCTATTGGTTGCCCTATTGGAACATATCAATTGAAAAGGAGAGGAATGGTTCTCCTAAAGGAAAAGAGTATATTAGGAAGAAGATGGGAAGGCTTCAGGTCGGACATAATGAGTAAGAATATGAATGTATTTGGCCTTTGCATTATTATTTCTTGGTTGTCATTTCATGCAACATTCTCATACGTTGACTTTATTATATTCATCCCTTTATTTAGATGCCCAGACCTATTTCTCTTTTCATACATTTTATACTTCTGTTCATCTTTCTCTGATAAGGAATGGAAAAACAATAGCATGGAGAAAGAGGGTTATATAGGCATAGCTCAGAGTGAGATTAAAGACCCCTGAGGCCATAGAAGAAAGACTTTCTTAAAAGTAATTCTCATACTTTCAAAAGTTAATGATTGAACTCACACTTCTCTCCAAGGAGAATGAGCCCTTGTGGGTGTGAATCACATGTTCTCATTCTGTAAGTAGAGTCTCAGTCAATGCTCAGAGTGTTAGGTAGCTTGTTTGGAAGCAGAGGTGACTTGCTCTGCACTATATATTTCTAAAGCACAGATCCTGGAGGGCAACAGATAGCTAAGTGAAATTCTTTCCTTGGAGCAAAGAGAATTTAATTCACCTACCATATTAACTTTCCCTTCTAGAGGCATCAGCTTGATCTTATATCAGTTTACAGGAAGTTAACTGCTGCCTCTGGGAATCTGTACCTGTCAGTTATCAAGCTCAAAATTTAAGGAAAGGAACTTCCTAATTTCCACTTTAAGTGGCAGTGTAGGAAGGGTGTAGCTCCTACATTATTCACAGGATGTCAACTAGTAACAAACTGAAGAAAGTTAAAGCAGGAAAACACTCTTACTTCCAAAGGGGTTTATTTTCTGCAAAATGAGCCACATTCAATCTTTAGTCATTCAAATGAGAAAATGAAATAGTTTTTGTCTAAAGAATAAATACAAATGATCATTTATTTGCTACCTGATGATTTGCATATGAGCGTTCTTCATTTTAACTTCTCTCTAGGTATATCAAACACTCAGCATCCTTTGAACGGCCCCAAATTCCTTAGCATAACCAATTTAAGATCTTCAGCAACCTGTCCTCAGTTTGATCCATTAGTACACCTTTAATGAGGGTGTAGCCACAGAAAACTCTTCACCATTCCTAGGAGAGACCCTGTTCTTTCCACTGGCTTTGCTCTTGCTCCTACTAATCCTCAGCCAAGAATATCCTTTCATCCGAATTTTTGCAGTCTTGGAGGTCATCTCAGATTTCAATACTTTTGTAAACTGTTCCCTGATCTCCAAGCATCACGCTTTCTTCAACCCTTCCAAAATTGGCAGTTATATCTCTTCTTTTATACATTTACAACATTTATGAAAAGTGTCTCATTATATAATACTAGAGGCCTGATTACACAAAATCTGTGCCAGAGTAGGCCTTCCTTCCCCCAACTGCTGGCACAGGCTTCCCTCTGGCACCCACCTCTGGCATCTGGGACCGAGGCTTCCCTCCAACCGCTGGCAGGCAACAGGGACCCAGACTTCCCTCCAGAAGGCCGTCTGGAAGGCCGTCTGGTCAAATTAGCATATCATGCTTTTATTATTATACGTTTAATATGGCACATTTGTATGTTCTACTACTATGGTGTGTTTTACATTGTGTTATATTAATTTGCATGGATTTCCCATCTCCTAATTATTAGAAGTTCCCTAGAGATAATGTCTGCTATTCTAAATGCTGGAATGTCTACCAGTGCACAGCAGCCAAGAGCTTGTTGTATTGTCATGCTTTGGGTTCTTCATGAGACTGCAAGTTTCTTGAGAGTAGGACACTTTCTTCAAATTGCATTTCTTTTACTCAGTCACAGAATAGGTCACAATAAAGTGTTTTCTGAATGAGGAAATAAATATGAGCATGGTATTGCTTAATTATATTACTGGGCCACTAACAACCAAACACATTAGATCCTAAACACAATTTTCCCACAGACCATGGTGGCCATGGGCTGCTATAGGCTTGTCCATTTCCATCCAGAATGAAAACCCTCAAGCAAACTCATACTATATTCCAACTAAAATTCATTGTACCAGTGCAAAGATCAAATCAAATATCACAGAAAGATTTAGGAAAAATGGAAGAGAGAAGAGTAGGCAGAAAGAAGGAAATGCGTTGCCCTGGTGCTGACATGAAGTCTGGAGCTCAATTCCACAGCTTTCTTTGGAGTTCCAAAGTCCTAAGAAAGGACACAGCATCTAGGGCCACAGAAACTATATGCTTTACATATTGTCTTTCTGCTCTTCGTAACCTCCCTCCTACCACAGGAGGGAAAGAACATATGTACAGAATCTGTTTTTGTCCACACTGACCATTGCTCCTTACTAAAATCCCTCACTGGCTGAGTCAAATGGTCATTTCCAGCTCTTAATAAATTAATTGCAGTTTGCTGAACACTTGAGGGTTATTCATGCATAGGCACCATGTTGACATTGATTTGTAGCTCAGTTTAACTAGAGATATCCAATGTGAGGCTAGACTAAATCTCATAAAATATTAAAAATGTCAAACCAGCAAGTAATAGAATACCAAAATGAGCGTTGCCTGGACTTTCTAGGATTTTGGAATAGGATCATGGCTTAGGAAAGTGTGTTTGCTATAGAATATATGGGCAGAAAAAGGTTTAGGGGCAAGACTATAGAAGGCCTTGTGTGCCGTACTGAGAAAGGGAACTTTCAGCAGGAAAGAGAAGATGATGACAATGACATTAGTAAACTTAGGCCAACTAAAAATAAAAAATTCTAAATTTCCATTATAGATGCATCTTTAGAAGATGCAACTAGCAGAACAGCAAAAAAAACACTATGCCATCTAATCCTATAGATTGACAAGATAGCTTGCAACAAAGTTAGGAGAATAGGAGAATAGGAAATTGGTTTTAGCTCCATCAGCATTGGGGTACAATATATAGATTAACGGCATTGATTATTTAAAAATTGGAAGCAGACCACTTTAAAAATAATTTCCAAAAATCTGGCACAAATAACTGGCAAATGTAAACAGGAGAATATAATTGATCTCCCATTCTAGATTCAGTTGAAAATAGCAGTCCTGGGGCCATTGTTAAAACACAGGGTGGGCACAGAATCTTGGAAGTCTACCCAGTTTTTATTCCCTAAGAAACAGCGGGGGTCTTGGTTAATGGAATTGTGAATATTCAGTGAAGGCCAATAATCAGTTTGCCACAAAAATAGCAGTCGTCACAGCTTTGACAGTTTACAGGCTTGCCAGACAGGAGATTCCTTACCCATGCACACATGTGGTAAGGGGCAAAGGAAACACCATCCTCAGAAGCAAGACTTCAAGGCTTGCTTTTCAAAGGTTCTGCTTCAAGACAAAAGAACAACGCGCACAGCCTCCTTCCCGGCTATTTGCACAACTGGTATTTGAATGCATCCAGGATTTCTAAGGAAGCTGATGGTATCTAATTTAAACAGGAGCAGACAATGATTCACATGAGTTGTTGGAAAAATAAATAAGCCCCTCGATAGCATGTTGGTTATTCAGAAATAGCCCATGTTGGTGTTCAGAGTGAACAACCACAGATGAACTGGTGAAAGCTACATGTTAGAGAAGCTCCCAATGATATTCAATTCTTTCCTACACTCAGACAAAATGCTGCTGCCACTTGAAAGTTGTTGAAACTATGCTTGTTTGTTTCCTGGGGTTTCCATCTATGAGGAGTATGGAATAAAATACCTGCACAGAAGCTGAAATGAAAGATTATTAAAACAAATAATCAGGGGAACAGTAATAATGTTCCTTCTGGTGAGATGCTCACACCAACAAAGCAAATGATGGAGAAGGTTCTTAGGTCAGGGTAGTTAGTAAAAAGGAGCAGTTGTTAATCTCAAGCTTGGCTGGATGCCTCCAGCTGAAGAGGCTACAGGCCCAACCTCAAAGCTGCCATCAAAGCTGAATACTGTGAAAGAATGCTTGAGAAAGCCTAATGTGTATGCCCTGAAGTTTGAGAACAATGTACCTGGTGCTGACTTCTTAGCTGGGTATTACTAACGTGGCTACACTTGCTCTGGCAGCCCGCACAACAGAGTAGAGAGACAATAGGTATAAGAGAGGATAAAAGGGCATTCCCACTTCTGTTCAGTAACACCCTCCTTGGTTCTTCTGGTTCTACATGAAGAAGCATCCAGGTTAGAGAAAGAAGCAGTAGTTAGGACTAGATGGCCAGTCAAGGAATCTGTCATTAGAGGGGTGATCACAGACTTTCAGAAGGCTAGAGGCAATGCTTCCTCTCTATCAAGGGGTCCTCACTGACAGAGGGAGGGTAAAGCTAGAAACTGTCTCCTCTATAATCAAGCTTACCATGAACAGAGACCACAGGCAGAAAAACAAAACAAAAACACTAACATTTTGGCCAAAGATGTTTCTGCATGCCTCACAGACAAGGAAACTCTTCCTTGTCTCACCTGCCATGGCTGGATAGCAGCCAACCCGTGAAGCCAGACTCAGAAAAGGAGGGAGAGGAATCTCACACTCAAGTCAAACTCAACGAAACTCAATACGACTCTGTATCTACTCCACAGTGATGAGTGGAAGGCAAAGGAAGAGAGCATATAAACCAGGCCATAAAAATACTACCATTAAAAACACTGAGTACAAAAAAATGGGTAAAAACAAAGTATGGTTAGAAGTAATAATTGAATAAAAATATACATGTTTTATATTGTTGTCCCACAGCTTTTAGGCTAGTCAACAAACCTCTCACTGTATCAATATATTTAATTCTCATAATTATGAAATGAAAATGTATTATATTCACTGGATGGAAGAGTAAATTGAGGTTAAGACAGGTAAGCTTCCCACAGTGTTAGTTGGGATTGGAAATGAAGTCCACTTGACTCTAAAAAAAAAAAAAAAAAAAACATGCCTTCTTTTAAAACTGTTTTTCTCTTTCAATCATATAATTTCCTAGTGATGGGACACCAGAAACTTCAAGTTTAGAAACACCTTCCGGATGGTGTGCCAAATGTTAGCAGTAAGCGTATTTATAAATATATTATGGCACCAAGATGATAAACTACAGCAGTGGGAATTCAGATCCAGGCAGATGGCACCTGGGATATCTGGCAGCAGGCAGGAGGAGGTCAGTATTTCAGAAGATGGGCCAAGTAATCTGGCATTAAAGAAGATGGGCAAAGTCATGGGCAAAATAAAATAAATAAATAAAAATGCAAAAGAGCCTTGCAGAGAGTCTGTGACAGCTTCCATTGTTCCAAGGAGAGCCACAGCAATATCTCCAGATATCTGGGTTTTATAGAACTTTGCTACTTCTCCCCATCAAGAGGTGGCATCTGTGTCTCCCCTCCTCAAGCTGGGCGGGCCTTTGTGACTACTTTGAAAAACAGAATATGGCTGAAGTGGCTGTGAGATTAGGACATAAGAATGCCACACACTCTTCAAATGCTTGTTTTTGAAAGTCAGGCACCATGGCTGTGAATAAGACAAAGTAGCCCCAGAGAGGCCAATGTAACGAGAACTAAAGACTCCAGCCCATAGCCCTGGATCAGTTACCAGAGACAGCATCACACTGCCAGCCATGTAAATGACCCATCAAGAACATAGATCTTCAGTGTGCAAAATGAAGCTCCATACTTATCAACATTTCTGTTGTTGGTGTTTGTTTTGTTTTGATGCCCTCTAGTACCTGTTAGGTCATACCTTGTAATTATTTTCAGCTGAGTACATGGACATGCATAGATTAAAGTGATAGGTATATATGTATATTGACTTAAGTGTATGCCCCTTCATTGCTAACATATAAAATTAAAATCCTATTGCTTGCCAATCAGGAAAGAAAAACTAAATGACATGGAACAAAAAGGATCCCTTCCTGAAAAGCTCTAGTAAAATTGTACATTTATACTAAAGATTACTGTTGCTATTCCCTCAAGCCTGTAAAATTTGGGAGTGTTTTTTTTCCAACATAATAGACAATACAGGAACTGGACTCTAGTCTCTTGAAATATAGGGAAGAACTCATGACAAGATCTTAACTTGGAAGAACTGGGCTTTGTAACAAAACTCTGTTAGTGAAGAATAAGATAGAACATTTATTTCTAGACATTGAATGGAATGTAGGAGCTTAGTCCCAGGAATGAAAATATAAGCCTAATTAGTAGGCGCTTGATTAGGTCTCATTTAACAAGTCTAGCCTGATGCTCCAGGGGTTAATTGACCTCAGATGTGGGAATATAAAGGGCTATCCTGAGGGACTAGAAACCAAGCATATCATTTTATTGAGTTTTGTACCACAGTGTATGTGTCATTTCAAGATGCTAGTGCCAGAATGGCAAATGAGTTTCAACTTTCAGACAACTCTGATTTATGAGTAGCGGTTGCCTAGAGTAATATATTGAGACTGTGAGTCAGCATCCAGGCACAGCAGGAAAGACTAGGATAGTTGATTAATGATGTTTTTCACTAGACCAGAAAGAACTATTCAACATGCATACCATGTACTTCCTAATCCTGTGCAATGTGGCTAATTGTAAATGTGGCCCTCATCACAGGACCCAGTATGAAAGCAAATGAAGAATCCCTCAGTGCTTTGTACAGTATCCAGGCTTTACCATGAAGTGAAGAATAGATCTACACCCATAAGATTAGTATTAAATTGGCAGTCTAAACTAATTTTCAGTATGTTTTTGACCAAAGCACATAATCTCTTTTCCTCTTCTTCTGCAATACAAAGGTAACAAATCTTCTTAAAAGGGTTATTATGAGAGTGAACATGAGAACACAAAAGAATATGCATTGTGGACCATAAAGGCTATACACATAGTAGTAGTTATTAAGATGTATTTTATTATGACATATTCTTTTTGCATTTTGATCCTATAAGTCTTGCTTGTTTGAACTCTTTCATTCCTAAACCTAACCCATCACAAGAGCTGTCATAGTCTCCATTACAAAGCAAAAGTCCTTTCTTTTCTGTTCCCATAGATGTCTCCTCAGTTCCTTTCTTACTACCTAATACTTGTTTCATGACGCCATCCTCAAAACAGGTGGGTATTCTTGGCTGCAGTGGTGATCTACTATTGGGTGAAGCTGTAAGTAGGAAGAAGGGAAGACTAAACAAGTAAGATGAATCAGGTAGAGAGACCTAGGGACCAGGCACTGGCAAGAGGAAAACAGAATCAAGGGCCCAGGAGGGCTGCTTAAATCTAGAAACAGAGTGAGAATCACAAGTCTATAAGTCAGGAATCCAGGTAAGAGAATGACCAGCAGGAGTCAAATTGCAGCGATAAACAGGAAAAATACAAGGCACAAATATCATAAAGCTTTCTAATAAATCCACACTCTTAAGAATTTTCACCTGTTTCTCTAAAAGTTGCCATCCTGACTTTCCTGGATTTAGTCAAAACAGCTCGTTTTTATCTGTACTTTTTTAAAATATTAGGATTTCCATATGTGCATTATTTAAAGGAAGGGGTATTTGTTGTTAAAACCTTTGAAAGTCATCATCTTGCATTAATCTTTCTTCATTGTAAAGTAGGTCCATGTGTTATTTCCCAAATAGTAGGTACACTTTTCATTTCCACTTATTTACAACTCTTTCTTTGTGATCTGCTCAGACCCCTGTCCTATCTTCTATCATCCACTACTGAAATGTTCTCCATGGGTTAAGACTCAGCTCATAATGCTCCAGTCCTGAGTGTGTGTGTGTGTGTGTGTGTGTGTGTGTGTGTGTATCCCTCTCTCTCTCTTGTGCTTTTAAACATTATCTCACATCATATTGCCATATGTCTATGACAAATGAAAGTGCCTAATTTCTTCACACTGGATCTTGATTAAGTTCACTACCAAAGGGAATCAAGAATTGTTATGCTTTTTATTTATCCTATTACACGATACTATAGAAGGGGCCACTTAATAGTTTTAACTAAATATAAATTGATTGATAACATAATTTGCTTATTATACTTCTTTCTCTAAATGGATTCTCCTCATTACAGAATTAAGCAGTGAGTAGCCAGAAAAAATTAGAAGCACATTAATTTTCACCTTGTACAAAAAACCACCCAGATACATTCTCTTTAATCACAAAGCAAACATCAGACCTCAAAGGGTACTTCTATAATAGAGTAAAATATGTGTGGTGGACATGAAAAAAATGTTTTTTTTTTCCACTACATGAAAAATTTCAAAATTTAATTTTAAAAGCTTCAATTTTCCCATGCACAGATAATTTCTATCATCTGTTCCTCCTTTTAGACAAAGTTAATCTTTTGTATTTTGAAAGGGGGTAACAGTGGTGTGAGCAGCATGGGGCATGGAGTGTGATGCTGGAGTGTGGGCAGGGGCAGAGGGGGATCTGAAGGTGTCACTGAAACAGGAATTTTTAGGGTGAAAAAGACAGGTTTAGGAAAATTTAGAAATTAGGGGACCTTGGAGGAAGCACAGGGCTGCAGACCAGCAGAAGGCTTATTTCCATAGAATGAGGGAGCTGGGAACAGCAACAGGTCTATGT
>PVJN01003188.1:0-46591 GCA_004026805.1 Lasiurus borealis | reverse complement strand
TTATTAGACTGCTTCCTGACCCCACATCCCGTACCTGCGTAAGCAGACCCCGGCCCCTACCTGGCCTATCAGGATGGGCCAACTCCCCTACCTGGCCTATCAGGATAGGCCAACTCAGTAATTCAAACAGCTCTCCACCCCCCAACCCCCAGTATAAAACGGTCATGTAACAAAGGCCCAGGGCTCTCAGCCTCTGCTCTGCTTTCAGAGTATGTTGTGAGTCCCAGCATGCTGGTCTGAATAAACCCCTTTGTTTTTATATGAGATCGTCTCTTGGTGCTCTGTAAGTGCGGCTTGCGTTCCGGGCTTAACAATTTGATAATACCAAAGAATTTTCAAAACAATATTGTCCTTTTCTAACTTCAATTAAGGAGATACTGTGTGAAAGTTTTAATTTAATGTTACCAGTCAAATTAATAAAAGATAACACTCAGAAATCAATCTTCCTGATGGTTTTATTTGAATATATATAGTGGAAGATTGAGCTTCTTGGTGAGTAACAGAGAATAGAAACAATGTAGTTCTCTGAGAAAAACAGAAAAGAAGAAAAACCCTAAGTGTTTATAAAAATGTGTATGGCTTCGATGGAATTAGGGGACTATCCTTGTCTC
Source organism: Lasiurus borealis (assembly GCA_004026805.1). Taxonomy (NCBI): domain Eukaryota; kingdom Metazoa; phylum Chordata; class Mammalia; order Chiroptera; family Vespertilionidae; genus Lasiurus; species Lasiurus borealis. The sequence continues at coordinate 45,980 of PVJN01003188.1, read as the reverse complement.
TAAACTTCTAAACTGTGGTCTGGAATTTCAGCTGGTGCTGGAGATTAAGTCCAGATCGTTATAATAAATGGGAGAAGTCCTCAAAAGGATGAATGGAATCTTTCAGCAGGGCTGAAAATCTGCTCATTATTAGCTGCTGGTGGAACAGCCTAAGGCAATTCCCCCAACCTGATGGTCCTTTATTGTTTACCAGACCTTACCTTTGATATGTATATCTGCTTTGTTAGAGGGAAAAATGTGTGAATAAAAAGCCCTGGGCCTAGAGATTTGGGGAGCATAGTCACTAGAACTAAGTTTCTGTCTGGCACCTCAAAATGCCTTCCAAATTTCTTCTCTAGCCTCTTCATTCATTTATGCACACCCCCTGCTCAAGAATCCTGAACCCTTGCAGCTGTGGATAAGATCCCTGCAAGCTGGTCTACAATTAGATTATCCTTACCTCTCTAGAAAAAATAATTTTTTCTAAAATATTTTCATTGACTTGAGAGGAAGAAAGAGGAAGAGAGAGAGAGAAATATCAATGATAGAGAGAATCATTGAATGGCTGCCTTCTGCATGCCCCCTACTGGGGAATGAGCCTGCAACCATGGCATATGCCCTAATGGGGAACTGAACTGTGACTTTCTGGTTCATAGGTTAATGTTTCACTACTGAGCCACACTATCAAGGATAGCCTTATTTCTGGATCTACCCAATGACTTCACATACTTGCCAAGGAAATGTACACATTTTATAGAATCTTGACTATTTGCTTCCCAATATGCAGGTGATGAACATGAAGGAAGAATGTAAGCATAAAGATGTCTAGCCTAATGTAAGTATATCCATATTTGAGAAATGATAAGGACAGCAAAAGATCAAGTGTATCCAGAAAGAAATAGGAGAAAAATCAACATGAAAGCTTGGGATTACACACTGCCCCTTCTAAAAGTGAAATTGGGAAAGATCTGGGAGGAATTTGGGGAAATTATTTTGTAGCCAATAAAATTACTATAAATGACTCTCTGAGTTAAAATGAAAATTGGTACAGGTGGACTTTCAGGGCATTAATTCTGTTCCCTGTGATTCCTCTAGCCCCAGAGTCTCAACATTAGTTTGAATTATGACAAGACACAAGCTGTAGGGTATAATGAGCATCTGATTACCGCAACAGAAACTAACTTTAAACAGATAGTAGTGATATTGAAAAGATTAAAGGACTAATGGCCACTAAACCGTCAGAATGGCACATCAACCAATCATAACAAATCCAGGCTGTGAATAACCTACAAAGCCAGACCAGTGTGCATTAGCTCTGCCTATTGGACACTTTGGAGTGATTCATTTTCATTGCCTCTTAGTGTCATCAATATCGCCAGCATATTAGCTTAAGTCTGCTTCCTTGACATTCTATTCACAGTTTCTAGATGTATCCAATAATCTCATCTATTATTCAGCCTACTATATGTTCATTTCTAGTAAGTTCATACCTAATAAACTAGATACTTATTGCCTATAAGCTTTGGGCAAGTTACTGTTAAGGTAACAGTGCCTGCCTCAATTTCCTCATCTTTAAAATGGGAGTAACAATAGTAGCCATCTCATAAAGTGGTTTAAGGACTATGAAATATACATATATATGTGTGTGTGTGTGTGTGTGTGTGTGTGTGTGTGTGTGTATAAAGTATAATGTGCCAATTAGACCAAATAGCCAAATGACCTTCTGGACATCATTCCAGACGTCCTTCCGAATGAACAAACTAGGTGAAGCCACAGTGGCAGGGCCAAGGCAGAGGTGGTCACCATGGCAGAGGCAGAGGTGGTTAGAGTGATCAGACAGGCAGGTGAGTGGTTAGGGGTGATCAGGCAGGTAGGCAGAAGCAGTTAGGGGTGATCTGGTAGGCAGGTGAGTGGTTAGGGGCAATTAGACAGGCAGAGTGATTAGGGGCAGGTGAGTGATTAGGAGCCAGCAGTCCTGAATTGTGAGAGGGATGCCTGACTGCAGCTTTAGGCCCAATCCCTATAAACTAGCAGTAGGACATTCTTTGAGGGGACCCAGATTGGGAAAGGTGCAGGCCAGGCTGAGGAACAACCTGGCCTGCACCCTCCCAATGAACGAATTTCATGCACTGGGCCACTAATGTGTGTATGTGTGTGTATGTGTGTGTGTGTGTGTGTGTGTGTGTGTGTGTGTGTGTGTATACCTGGCAAATGACTGGCACTCAATACCTGTTGTTGAATGATCTGAGGACAATTATGAAGATTTAAGTGATAACTATTACATTGAAAGGCATTTTTGTAAATCTTTGATGAGATTATGACAATCGTACAGGATATTTTGTTGGTTTGACATCACCCCATGCACCAAAAGGTTGCTGTTTCAATTCCTGGTGGGGGCACATGACCCGGTTGCAGGCTGGTTCCACATGGTCAGCTGCTTATGAGAGGCAGCTCGATGGATATACTCTCACATGGATGTTTCGCTCACTCCCTCTCCTTTCCATTCTCTTTAAAAATGAATAAAAATATTTTAAATAAAATAAAACACTGGTTTAACTTATTGTAGATTAAAATAGGGTTAAACAATAATACAAATAAAAAAACTTGAAGTTGCTTGATTTCAAAACCAATGTGAGCCCAGAGTATGACTTAGCTATTTAAAGCAATGGGAAAATATATATACACGTCACACAATTAAAAAAAATTAAAAAAAGAAAGCCCACTGTATAGGGGAACATATTTGAAAATGATAAAGATTTAATCTACAACATCAACAGGCAACTTATACAACTGAATAAAAGAAAGATAAATGATCCAATAAAAAAAATGGGCAACGAACCTAAATAGAACCTTTTTGAAAGATGACAGAAGGAAGGCCAAGAGATACATGAAAACCTTCTCAAAGTCACTAATTATCTGTGAGATGCAAATCAAAATGACAATGACATACCATCTCACATCTGTCAGAATGGCAATCATCAAAGAATCAACAAAGGACAAGTGTTGGTGAGAATGTGGAGAAAAAGGAACCCTCTTGCACTGCTGGTATGAATGCAGACTGGTGCAGCCACTCTGGAGAACAGTATGGAGTTTCCTCAAAAAACTAAAAATGGATCTCCCATTTGACCCAGTAATCCCACTCTTAGGAATATATCCTAAGAAACTAGAAACACCAATCAGAAAGAATTTATGCAGCCCTATGTTCATAGCAGCACAATTTGCAATAGCTAAAATTTAGAAACAGCCTAGGTGCCCGTCAGCAAATGAGTGGATCAGAAAACTATGGAAAGTGTACACAATGGAATAGTATCCTGCCATGAAAATGAAAGAATTCTTACCATTTGCAGCAACTTGGATAGAACTGGAGAGCACTATGCTAAGTGAAATAAGCCAGTCAAGGAAAGAAAAATATCACATGATTTCACTCATTTATGAGTAATAAAAAACATTATAAACTGATAAACAAAAAGATAGATACAGAGGCAGTAAAGCATCAAACAGACTGACAAATTACATGGGAAGGTTAGGGAGGGGTGGAGTAGATAAGAGATCAATCAAAGTTCTTGTATGCATGCATATAAGCATAACCAATGAACACAAAAGACACTGGTGTGTTAGGGTATGCATGGGAGAGGTGGTGGTGGGGAAATGGGAAGATATGTATACATGTAATACATTAATTAATTTTTTTAAAAAAAAATCCAAGGCGTGGGGAGGCGAGGGGGGACCTGGGAGGATAAAGAGCAATGGAACAGTTTTTATAAAACATTGTGGATTATGTTACAGTGTAGTAAATATCTATCTATCTATCTATCTATCATCATCTAAATATGTAGTAAATGTATACACACACACACACACACACACACACACACACATATATGTAAAATATATATAAATATATTTCTAAATACCTAGATATATTTTAGGATATATGTGTAGCCAATATCTGAAAAAGTATCCACAATAAGTCCAAATGGTTAGCTCTGTGAATTAGATGGGGATGGAGTGACTTGGATGCTGCATTTTGTAAACTGTTCAGCCATATTAAACTATGGATATATATTATGTTTATAATAATTTAAAAAATAAGGGAAATTCAGTATAAGTCTGAATTAATGGAAGTAAATGTTATATTTTTATCCAGTGCTCTAAATTTTACTAGACTGTATATTATTCTTAATTTTTTTTCATGACATTTGGTAGTCTGATTAAGAGTACTTCTCAGAATAATAGTTTTAAGTGCATAAAATAAAATACAGAGGATAACAAAGAGAATTATAATAAAATATTTTACCAAAATGGTAAATGTATTGTGATACATTCATATATAATCTAGCAGTGGTTACAATACCAAAAATTTACTTTAAAATGGAAATGAACTTATAAAATTTTCAAATATTATAAAAACTATAATGTGGTATAAAAGTATTTGATTTTTCATAGTTACAAAGTCACAAGTATTGCTAATACTACTGTAGTTTATTGCTTACTTTTGTAATTGAAAGGAAGTGCTAAATTTTAGATATTAACTTTTGATTGGGAAAAAGGGAGGTGATATCTCTTTTCTTTCTATTTAAATTTCACTAGCTTGGGATACAATGAGATCATATGATTCTTGGGATAACATTAGGGAGTAAGAAATAATCTAGAAGAAGACACAGAGAAGAGCAGGGATCTGGAAATCATTTAAATGAGGATATTTAACCTAGAGAGGAAGACAGCCTGATGGCTGCTTTAAAATAATAACACTGAACTTGACTCGGGCCAGGTACTATTCTCAGCACTAGTACATTGACTTGCATTACACAGGCCAGGACTTCATCCATATCCTTTTGTAATTATCAAACTTCTTCACAGGAGGGACCTGGTTAAACACTTTTTGTTTTATTGAATGATTTCAATTTAATTCCTAATAATTGAGTCCCTACTCTGCATATGAATGGGACTAGGGGCTGTCAAGAAACATATGAAAAGGGGAGAGAGGGAGTAGAGAAAAAGATTTGGCCTTTGCTTACCATGCAGGAGACTACATTTGAGAAATGGAAATGAAAATACAAATATTTAATTTATAAATAATGACTTATTTTAACACTCTTCCCAGAAACATAACATTAAGGAAGTAAAAATTCAAATACCTTATATAATAAAAGCCCAGCAACCCAATGGTGGGAAGACCAGAACAATGCTCAATACAGAAGCTGCCCTTTGGTGGTCAGTGCACTCCCACAGTGGGAGCACCACTCCGCTAACTGGGATGAGCAGTGCTCCCACAGGAGGAGCAGCTGCTCAAAGGTGCAAGATTCTCATGCACCTGGCAGTCCCACATTCCTCTCACAATCCAGGATGTCTGGCTCTTAACCGCTCACCTGCCTGCCTTCCTTATCTTCCCTAACCTCTCTGCCTGCCTGCCTGCCTGCCTGTCTGATTTCCCCTAACTGCCTCTGCCTGCCTGCCTGATTGCCCCTAATTTCCCTCTCCTGCTGGCCTGATCTTGCCCCTAACTGTTTTCCCCTGCCAGCCTGATCACTCCTAACTGCCTCTGCCTCAGACTCCACCACCACCATAGCTTTGTCCAGAAGGAAGTCAGATGGTTGGAAGATGGCCAGTTGAACTGCTCTAATTAGTATATTACCCTTTTATTAGTATAGATAAATAGGATTGCTTAAATTGGGGGGAGGGGAAGCCTTTTCAGCAGGAAGAGATGCTTTTGGCCGACAAAAACATATAATCCCTATATTTTGACTGATAATCAGCCATTTGCACTATACTGAGAAACTGATTATTTAAAAATTGAAATGCTTTCTTACCTTATACCAGTGTGCCGCAAAGTCATTAGCCAACAGAGCCGAATATCAACAGTATGATTGACTTAAACTTCTTCTAACGCCGCTTCTTTAAAATAGACTCACCCAGGCTGTTGTATTTTATGGAAGAGCCACACTCAAGCCAGAAAGTCGCAAGTAGCTCACAAGCCGCAGTTTGCCAACCACAGCCTTACACCAAACAGTTGCCCTTAAAACCCCTCCTCAGCCTCCACCTTAGGTTCTGCCTTCGCAGTTCATCTAGAATAGGTTCTGATTGGTCAGTTTCTATGCCCATCAGCATTAAAAACTCCACCTCCTAGGCAGCCATTGGCTTCTCACAATTCACGCAAATTTGGTTCTGATTGGTTGGTTTCCATGCAGTCAGCATCTCCAGGCATATCTCTGGACCTGATCATAGAGGCAGGGCTGGACAGCAGCTGCCCCAGGCTACTGGCAAGCGGGCTGAACTACTGACCTCTGGGAGAGAGAGAGAGAGGATTAGCTGCTGGCAAGGCCCAGAGAGAGAAGCAGGATCTAATCACCCTGCTGGTCTTGCTAGCAGTCACTACACTGCTGATCAGCCCCACCTGTCTCTCTGTCTCTGTCTCTCTGTCTCTCTCTCTCTCTCCCTCTCTCTCTCTCTCTCTCTCTCTCTCTCAGGTCAGCAGTTCAACCCGCTCACCCACTGTATGTGCAGCCTGGAGTTTGGTTGAGCCTTTGGTCATTTTGGAATTTATGATCCTGCTTTATTTATATATATATATATATATATGTATATATACTAGAGGCTCAGTGCATGAATTCATTCACCAGTGGGGTCCCTTGGTCTGGCCTGCAGGATCAGGCTGAAACTGGCTCTTCGACATCCCCTAAGGGGTCCCAGATTGTGAGAGGGTGTAGGGCAGGCCAAGGGACCCCACCAGTGCACAATTGGGGCCTGGGAGGGATGCAAAAGTTGACCAGCCGGAATGGGGCCACGGGAGGGCTCCAGAACATGCCTGGTCTTTCTCTCTCAATTTCTATTAGCTGGAACCCAGCAGCAAGCTCACCTATGAGTCAGAGTGTCTGCCCCCTGGTGGTCAGTACACATCATAGCAAGGAATTGAGAGGCCTTAGCATATCTTTAGCATATTATGTTTTGATTTCTTGAATGGATGACTGGTCACTTAGCATATTAGGCTTTTATTATATATGATATATATATATATATATATATATATATATATATATATATATATATATATATATATCAGGCATAATATAAGTGTCACAAACAGCAGGATCATACATTCAGAACCAAATCCAGTGAAATACTGACAACAGGATAGATTATTGGAAATCAGATTTCTTTCATAAAATCCATGATAAAAATCTCCATTGCTACAGTAGAAATAAAAATAGAGTGTTGCAACCCACAGATGAGGGAATGAGAAATTTGGCCAGAAATCTAAGAGAGAAGGGCCCTGAGGGATGAGTAACATTTCAACAAATGAATGTGAAAGGAAAGGCTTGCCTCATGGGCTGATTGAAGGCTGGGCAGCAGTCATTCTAGGAATGAGGATAGTCTGCTTTGGCCTAGCACTGATATGTGGACTAAGGGAAGGACAGGGGAAAATAATAATAAAGGCTACAGCTATAAAAATTGATTGGGAGCAGATTGTGGATAATCTGCAATCACCTGCTAAGAGTGTGGAGCAAATGGGAATCTCAGAAGGCTTTCAATACAAGAATGGAAATGAACACATCTGTTTCATGAAGAGAACCCTAGCCATTGAATGAAATACAGGTAGACAGGCATGGAGATTAGAAGCACGGAAATCTGTTAAGAGGCCAATATGACAGTCAATGCAAGTAAGAGGGCTTAGCTTCCCAAAGGAGGACATGAATTAAAGATAGTTCTAGTTCTGGATAGATTTATAATAAATTTGTAACATATAACTCTATATGATCATAAGATTTTAAATAAAATTTCATATTCCCCACCAAAACCACTGCTGTCTCCACAGACACCTCCTTTTGCCCCTACAAATATGCACATGTACAAATATATGTACATGTATACATATATGCACACATGTGCACACAAGTATGCATACACACTAACAAAATATAGAGAACACAACTATTCCCCACAGCACTGGGCTAACATGAAAAGGGCAGGGCAGGAGACTATGGCCATAGTGGAACTTTCAACCATGAAGGAAGCAGAGTTCCTTCTCTCTCCAGAAGGGGCAGTGCTAGAGTTTATTTTAGTAATAAATTAATATCCATAAAGAATTCTGCAAGTTACATAAATCAGATGTCTTCTATATACCTTACTTAAACAAAGAAAGTAGCACTAAACTGGCCATGTTTAGCAATCTTATTGAACCCAATTACAAAATGTGTTTGATATATTCTCTTACATGTAATTATCCATTTCCGACTGAGTTTCTTGCTTCCTATGAAATAAGCCTTCAGAAAACATTTTGTCTCAGAAAATAGAAATGACTACCCTCATACAGGAAAATAGAGAAAATATATCAGAGAAATTCTACCAGAAGGAACACAGCATGGTTCTAAGCACACTCATATAAGGACATATATGCTCAAATGCTCCAAACAACTTTCATCCATCCCATTTTTATTTATTTTTCTTTAATCTTCAGTTTTTATTTTTTAGAGCAAGTAATATAGATGAAGTGAGTACTTTGCCTGTGTAAAAAGTGGTAGGGATAAAATTTAAGCTTAAGTCAGTCAGAAATGTTCATCAGGAGACTAAATTGAATAGAAAATAGTGGTATATATGGACTGGAGATTATTATACCAAGAACAATATGAGAAATAGCAAAAATCAGTAAAACATCAGTAGGTGATATACCCAGATGAATGCTATAGGATATAGATGAATGACTGAATGAGAGAGAAAAAAAGGAAAAAGAAAAGTTACAGTATACATACTATAAACTGGAGGCACAGTTATTGACTTTTACCAATAATTCCTCATTGTGGAACCAGGACATGTTCCTAAGATATTGCCATTTTTTCTATAACCGAATCATGAGAGTGACCTCCACACTTAATGTAGCTTTAAATGTATATTTATTCTTTTACTCTTCTCTTCCATATGAATTAATAAAGATTGTGTGAACAAATTGTGAAGCACCAGATTTCAAAGGAGCAAATAAAGAAAAATAGGGCCTCATAATACCTTCTTTTCCAATTTTGCTTATCCTATGTATATTCTTTTTCTTCCCTCAAGTTTAATTTCAGAACTGTTTGATTCACTCCTGTTAAGTGAAAACCTTTTAGTTAATTTAAATTTGATTTTTAGAAAATTAGTTTCAATTTAGTGACAAATTAATATCAATAAAGAAAAGCAGTTGGGATTGCCAAGGTATTAAAAGGAACCCCATGCTTATTAGCATTTCATTCCACATTTATCTGATGTAATGAAAACAAATGCATTGTTTCCCACTCTTAATACTTCATTGCTAATGACATTTTCCTTTACTTATGCAGCCTTACATATTTTATAAATGTCTCATACCATTTGTTAAAATTGTATTTCTTATTGAAACTTGAAGACAAAAAAAGGTCATGTAAAACTTATATTTCTCTCTTCTCTGCTCTACAGAACCACATAACTTCTATGATCTTTCCTAGTAGAGTAGCTTGAAATGATAAAAAAAAATCCCTGCCAAACACTGCTCCTGGAATTTTCTAGAAAATAATCATTGGCTCACAAAGCTAAAAAAATAATAGTAATTTTAGCTACATCCTATATGATAATTACTGGACAAAATAAAAGTTGCCATGTGGGGATTCTGATCTAGCCATGTCCTTCCAGGGTTCCTCCTCACTCTTCCTCCTGTCCACCCAGAAAACTCTAGTCCAAATGGCACTGCCTGAGTCAAACTGTCAATGGAGCTACTCTGAGAAATTATTCTTTCATTGGCACTTGACATGTTTTGATTACAGCACTTACTATATTTTGTTCTAATTATCTGCTTCTAGGGCTATCCAGTCTACTGCACCTCCTGGCTCACTGAAGTAGCCACATACTCGGATGACAAATAGTAGGAACCAGCTCTGGATGAGCTGGTTTTTAAGTGTAAACAGTTTTTTGCACATCTACAAATTTAGTCAACTGAATATTTTTATATTTGTAACTAGATCTATTGGAAACCCAAGATTTTTGTCCAAAAGCAGAAATGGGATGTAATTCCCATTTCTGAACTATAGTATAGTTCTATTCTGAACCAAGATAGGAAGCCTATCCTCCCAAAAAAATCTTACATGCTAAAGCAGGCATGCACCCCAGTGTGTCTTTCACTACAGTGAACCCTGATATTCGACCCAGTTATCATCAACCATTTATCATTGTCCCTTGCACATGAGTTCTTAATCCTGGAATCAGAGATCTGACTATGATCCCCAAACCTGCCTTCAGAGTTCCTTCCTAATGCACTACTGTAAACATCACTACTGTGACTTATTGCACAATCTGACATCCCCTTGAACAATCTGCAGAGAACCCTTCACATTCTCAGTCTCCGATTTAATTTGCTACCCATTCAAAGTTAGGTTTGTCAATCTTGCCAATCCTCTCTAACAGTTAAAACATACAGTGCACACTGTGGCAGAACATATACTAAAAAATTGGGACGATACAGGCATTAGGATGGCCCCTGTGCAAGAATTACACAGATAAACTCAAGAAGCTTTCCATATTAAAAAAAAATGTGTACATAAAACTAAATTTATAAATAGAAAACACATTTGGATGTTAAATAGTATTTCTATATCAATATACAAGTATAAATGTGATTCCTTCTTAAATATCTGGGAGATGCTGAGCATTTACAGCCTGTGTCATTTTACCATGGTTTTCCAGAGGTTAAAAACAATAATTAGAATGTGGGTCTCTGGAAATAAATAAGCAAAAGTAATGTTCAACAATAGCATATAAGAAAGAAGAGAAAGAAAGAACTCATTTTATGTAAGACAAGGATACTAGTAACAGGAGCTCACCACCTTGAAACATTTTTCTGTCCTTCCAAGCCCAACTCAAGGACTGCCTTATATAACTTTTACTGAGCCCCTTCTTTCTATTGCACTTAAGGACTGTATTTAATAAGGGATGATTTATTGTATACTGGCTTAACTTATATAAACTCCTTTTCCCCCTTTTCTTCTGTACCTTTGGTGTACTTAATCCAGTACTGAATATATGATAGATGACTGAATGATTAATTGATTAGATAATTTAAGAGGAAGATTTCAACACTACTGAGATCTAGTTCCTATTAGACATAGGTTTAAATTCAGAAGGAATTTGGTAAAATGCTTATAATTAAAGAATATACCACCTTGAATGTTTTTAATAAATGAAAGGAGCAAATGACAAATAAGAGGAACTGAGCCCAGAAATAAGGAATTGTCAAAAATCATCTTATCTATCCTATCTAATAAAAGAGTAATATGCAAATTGACCATACCTCCACTATACTCACAAGAATCACCAACCAGCCAACCAGAGCAGGTATGCAAATTAACCTAACCAAGATGGCTACAACCACAGAGAGAGCAGGATGGAGGATTGGGTTGCCCCTAGCTATGGAGGAAGCCATACACTTAAGGCAATGAAGTTTCAATGGCTATGCAGCAGAAGGCTTGGCTCTGCTCCAGGGTATAAAATGTCAATTGTAGAAGATAAATAAATCCCAGAAACCAGGGCTTCCCCTTCAGTCACTGGGGGGCGTGGCCAACCTGCAAACCACCACAGGCCCCTTACACAGATCACCCCACGCCCCAAGGTAACACCCGCCCTGATCCAGGACACCCTTCAGGGCAAACCAGCTGGCCCCCACCCGTGCACCAGGTTTCTATTCAAACTAATAAAAGAACATTATGCAGATTGACCATCACTCCAACACACAAAATGACTGCCCCCATGTGGTCAAAAGATCCAGCCCCCATGTGGACACAAGATGGCCACCACAAGATAGCCAGCAGGGGATGGCAGTTGGAAGGGACTAGGCCTGCAAGGGAGGGCAGTTGTGGGTGATCAGGCCAGCATAGCAGCAAAGTTGAGGGGTGTCTGGGCCTGCAGGGAAGGGAAGTTGGGGGGGACCCAAGCCTGCAGGGGAGGGCAGTTAGGGGTGACCAGGACCACAGGGGAGGGCAGTTAGGGGCAAATAGGCTGGAAGGGGAGTGGTTAGGGCATGACCAGGCTGGCAGGCAGAAGCAGTTAAGGACAATCAGGAAGGCAGGCAGGTGAGCAGTTGGGAGCCAACAGTTCTAAATTGTGAGAGGGATGTCCGAATGCCCAGTTAGGCTCAATCTGGATTGGACCTATAAGGGTAGTCGGACATCTCTCAAGGGGTTTCAGATTGGAGAGGGAGCAGGCTAGGCTGAAGGACACCCTCCTTCCCGCCACCCCCATGCATGAATATTGTGCACCGGGCCTCTAGTATATATTTAAAACCCTAAGGGACTGAATGACTGACCAGAAACTGTAACACACATTGACCACCAGAAGGCAGATGTTCAAAGCAAAGTCATGGAAACATGGAACAGACTGGTGAATCTCAGAGGGAACAGGAGAGGGAGGAGGATAGGAAGAGATCAACCAAAGATCTTTTATGCACACTAGAAGCCCGGTACATGGATTCATGCACTGGTGGGTCCCTTAGCCTTGCCTGTGGAGACTGGGCTGAAACTGGTCCAGTGCATGAATCAAGATGTGCTGGACATGCCCTGGAGCCCTTCCATATTCCCTCCCAGTACCCATTCAGCCACAAACAGGATTGGGTAAGATGGGCTGGCCCTGCAGGGATCAGGCAGAAAACAGAGGTCCAACATCTCCTGAGGGGTCTTGGATTGTGTGCCAGAGGATGCAAGCCAGACTAAGGGACCGCACAGGGCCTCTAGTTGTATTCATAATACTTAATACATTTAAGTGCATACACTTTATGTGAAAGTTTGGAGAGTCTGTTACTATGGCAATATTAGTATGAATTTTCACAGACAAATGCCAGGATATTTTAAATGTTGTTCTGTTCCTATTTTAGAAAAATATACAGAGCTCCTTATATTGAAATTCCATTTTATTTTCAAATCCAAATATGTTAAACTGACTTTATATTTGCAAACTTAATCCTAATAAAATTATTTTAAGTGTTTTGAAAATGTGCCAACAACTATAATAATAAACAGCATCTGGAACTAATGAAACTACTTAGTTTAAGCAGATCAAAGTGCTTTTAAAAAAAGATTGATGATTTTCAGTATTCTTCTACCTTTTAAACACACTTCATTGCTTCTATTCTATAAACTATGTTTTTAATTTTTCAATGTAGTAATCTTACCCAACTTGCCATTGATCTTACAGAAAATTCAAGAATGTTACTCTTTAGACCTATGTATTTTCTTCTAAGTCTGGGAATCCACATATGCTGGAGGAGGAGGTAGGGGGTGTAACTTAATATTTCAATTGTGCTGGTGGTAGGTGCCCCTAACCTGCTCTTTGATCAAGGTTCAACTATATTTCATTTATTGGCAACTTGAAGAGTTTGGGTATAATACAAGTGAATTATTTAATATTGGTGTCTCCTATTGTTAGCATAGGTAGATGGATATTAATAAAGTAATCAAAGGGAATCGGACATTGTTGAGTCTAATGGGCTGGGGAGCTGAATCAGACACTGATCCTGTTTGTTTCACCAGGAAGCTACAGCTTCACACACTCTCCAGAGAACCCAGGGTCCTTCCCAGCAGATCACTAAGGAAAGTATCAAAACCAAGAGGGAAGTAAGCACATGCAATAGAATCCAGATGGCAACCATAGAGGACTGTCAGTCTAGCCTAAGGAAACAATAGCTTCATTGGAAGGTGAGCCCAGTGCACGTCCAGAAAAGCTTGGGAAGTTAATTGGTTATTTTGAAAAAGTTCTGGTCCTTTTCAAATTGGGGAACAAAGAGCTCTCTTTTCACTCCCTTGCCCTCTCCATTAGGTGCTCTCTACATAGTAACCATGTGGCCTTAGCAGCCTTGTGGTTGATGGTGGCTCAGACTCAGACACCGGTTCCAGGCAGAAGCCTAGGTACAACAGCACAGCAATGGATCATGGCCTGGGAGAGTGCTAAGCTACCTGGACAGAGACTGAAACCACTTAGCAGCTGCCAGTGCCCTGGGACTAGGTGGGATTCAAAGCACAATGCTTTAATATAGCACAAAATTTCTGGACACTGGCCCTATTTCTGGCCGTGATTTTCCATGGTGGGGCAGATAAGAGATGGGACATTAGAAACCCAGGGGCCACCTTTTATTTTCACCCAAATAAATCTTACCACTAGACCTCATTCTTTCCTGTGGGTCCTTGAAAATGCTTTTTCTTGTGACATCACAAGGACCCCACTTCCACAGGAAACAATATTGGAATTAGAAAAAAATAGGAGAATCCTTATCTGACCTTGTGCACTATTTTATCTCCAGTACCTCATATAGAATAAGTAAATATGTGCTCAGTGAGTATTTTTGAATGAATGGATAAATGGATGAGGTAATGCTCAGCAGAGCAGAGATAGATTTTTTGCAGTGAAGACTCAAATAAAATGAGTGAAAGCAAGACCCTACTAAAATGTCATGTATTCCTATGGAGATGCCTTCCTTAGAAGAGTCAGATTTCAGGCCTTCTGCAATCTTCACTTCTCACATCTTTGTTTTATATCCTCTACAGCTCTTTTCTTATCTTGCCATGATCCCTTTGATGGCAGAGATCAAATCATTTTCATTGTTGTCATTCCAGAACCTGAATATAGCAGATGCTCAATAAATACTTGATGGAGTGAATGAATGAATGAATGAATAGCTACTTGGCAAGAAGATGTCTTCTCTATAAAAGATACAAACCAAACACAATGGGTCAGGTAGAAATAATCAAAACTGAAATGAATGAGAATTAACAAACTTGAAAATCAAGAATTATTTTATTTATTTTTTCACTTACAGTTTACTTTCAATATTATTTTGTATTGGTTTTAGCATAGTGGTTAGATAAACGTATACTTTACAAAGTTTTGCCCCCAATATTGCTAGTACCCACCTAGCACTACACATAGTTGTCACAACAATATCGACTAAATTCCCTATGCTGTACTTTACATCCCCATGACCATTTTGTAACTGCCAATCTGTAGCTCTCAATCCTTCACCTTTTTCCTGCAATCTCTCAACATTCTTCTCCTATGGCATCCACCAATCTGCTCTCTGTGTCTGAGTTTGTTTCAATTTTGTTTGTTCATTTATTTTGTTCTTTAGATTCCACATATAAGTGAAATCACTTATGTCATTCTCTGACTGACTTATTTTACTGACTCTTGAGTACCAAGTCCTGACATGGGTAAGAGGATGGTGCATGTCAAATTTCAGATAATCTAAACCTTCTCACATTAGCTTTATATTTAGTAACAGCACTAACAAAAACTTTCTTACTCTTATATCATTACTAGTAGCCCTGCTCACGAATCCATGCTCTAGTAGCTTGCTTCTGGTTGCCTCAGCTGGCCACCTGCCCATCACTGCTGGTAGCTCTCCACTTGCTGCCCTGCCCTCCTGTAGCTCTCCATCACTTGTAGATTGGTCATGACGTTATGGCGTAATGGATAATTAGCATATTCCCCTCTTATTATATAGGATTTAATATATATTCCTATTTGATAAAAACAGGTATAATTAAGATAAAATGTTCATCCTTTAAGTGAATGGACTCTCCTAACACACAGCAGTTCCATTTAATATGCATTTTCCTGACTAGTTACATACTAGTTTATTCAATTCTATAGTTTCTTCCAAAAATATCAAATTTCAATGACAGGCCATATTTATCCTTTAAGAGAAAAGTGTGCTTTCCTACAGTTGTGTGTATGAGATGTTTTTGAACTGTAAGATCAGGCTTCATAAATATATGCCTCTGTTCTTACCTATGCTGGATTTATTCTGTTTGTTCAAGCCAAGAGCTAGGACATAAAAGGATGTTTTCTCAAGAGACCGAGTATTAGAAAGTCATGCATCCAAGGGCGTAGAACATTCAGTCTCTCAAGAACAGAATCAAATATCTGAAAGTGTAGTTTGATTTCCCAGTTACTAAGATTGTATAGTTGTCAGCCTACCCTTCCTGAACAGAACTGGTTCCCAAAAAAGAGCAAAGAAACTATGATAAATGTTGTTGGGGTAATGGCGGATGTTCAGGGGTACAGAGCCAGACTGGCCTCCATGCTGAGAAACAAGTTTGGAGACAGACAGTGCTAGCTGCTTCCTTTGCTCCTATGAAACATTTTCCTTTGGTCAGAAAATACCAGGAAGAATGAACTAAAATCTAAGGTTATGAATTTCTATAAGCCCAGTGAATGGAGGGATTAGAAGTAAGAATTAGGAGGGTGGGATTTCCAAAGAGTTATCTAGATTGAAATTTAAATATACTATAATTTCCCAGAAAGGCGGTTCAAGCCTGGGAGAAGAACAAAGAAACAAAGTTATACAAAAAAAATCAGAAGAAAAGAAATAAAATAATAATAGGAGAAAGATGTTGGGAATCATCAACTACCTTAAGTTAGAAGGATTCACATGCAGTCAGGGGCCCTAGGGATTCACAAGGTCAAAACAAGTTGAATAATTATGCTAAAACATTATTTGCCTTTATCACACCCATTTTGACATGAATGCACAGTATTGTTTCCCAAAAGCTGCATGATGTGTGATATCATAATAGATGGATTGTAGAGGCGGATAGGAAAATCTAACTGTCTTCTACTAGGTCAGACATTAATGAGCTTGACCAAAATATAAAACAGTGCCATTCTTTTATCTTTTTTCTTTAAAAAATAAGTATAGTTGTTCTTATAAAACATGTTATTTAATATGTGGTTATTTACTAGTTTTATTTTAAATGAATCAATACATAACTACTTATAATTTTTATTATTCTCCCAGTTACTCAAGCTATGAATCATGGAGTAAGCCTGCATTTTCCCCCATTCACTCATTTTCCTATATGACATCTCAGCTATCGCCAGAGCCTGAAAGCTTTATTAACAAAATCTACCTCCAATCTGCTCACTTCTTTCTCTCTCTAGTGCAGCACCATAACTTGAGACCCAATATTCTTTGACATGACAAAAGCTCTTTGCTGACACCCTTGCTTTTCTTTTACTCTTGCCTTTCTCAGATCCATTCTTTCACTCAGCAAAGCAATTTTATCCCAATGCTACCACCCAGTGTCAAGAACCTGGGAACTTTAAAGGATATAACACACTGTGACTTAAGAAAAAATGATCATTAAAGCAATTTTATAAAAATAAAACAAAATAAAAAACAACTCATATTAATTTTAAAATCTAAAGATGCCTTTATAAACTAGTCAACAGAACACAGTTAGTTATAGAAAAGTTATATTTAATTAGGGAAATGGGTGCAGTTTAATATGCCTGATAAGATGTAATATAAGGCCTCCATAAGAGAGAATGTTTGGTTCATGCCTCTTTCTCCATCTTCATCTCACATATTTTCCCACTTATTATGATCAAACAACACTGATGGTGTTACTAGTCCATCCTACCTCTGAGTGTAGGCCTGTTCAGTTTCTTGAGTCTAAAATATTTTCCAAACTATTCAGTAAATAGTAATCATTATTTTTGCCCAGGGTACCTCCTGAGAAAGATCCAAAGCATCACATCATACTTCCGACTGGAGAAGAAATTCATCCTCAGGTAGTCTATTTCACAAATGAGGCTTTGAAATAGTAAAGCATTATACTGAACCAGGAGTCTTATGGATTAATTATCCTAGAAGCATGTTCTACTTCTCACACTACTCGAGGGTTCTGATTGATTCTTGTAGAGATGCCCTGGGTGAACATGCAATGAAACTAGACTAGGTTATGTCAAGAAATTCTCCAGTTTCCTGGGAGGATGGAAATTAGGATCCACTGTCAGCCTGACAAGGAAAGGACATTTATTCCTGTCAGTCCCACAGGACTGATAGGCTGTCCCTCTCCTTAGTTGGTGTAGATTAATAATAACACCTGTAACAAAAATGGCTATATTTTGAACACTTGTACCATTGATTTCTCACAACATCTCTGAAGTAAGGATCATTATTTTGCCATTTTTCAGACCAGGAGACTGAATCTCAGAAATTTAAGTGTGTAACCACTAAGTGGCTGATTATGCCTCTTCACCTCCAAAACTATACAATGAGACTTCTCCATTATTACACGCTTCTAAATAGCTATTAAGGTTAAGAAGAAGAATAACACTGATATAACTTCTATGAAAGGATATTTTCTTGTCTTCTCCAGGGCAAAGCAAATAAATATCTTCCAGTGAAGGGGAAATAAGGTATTGCTTATAAAGGTGGATATCACTAAAGTACTCATAGAATGTAAGTTCATTAGTCATTCTAAGCAGCTTATGCATCATGCTAAGATACTGAGGATAGGAAGGGTAAGAGTAATTCCTTTGGAATAGTTACATGTTCTCAGATCTGCTAATTTGAAACTGTCATCTCTGGCCCCAAATTAACATACTTCTGAAATCCTAAAACTATCCTGGAACACTAATCCCACCTCATTGAAGTTTTTTTTTATAGATGTCTATATAGTTATTGTGAGATGTGATAGGAAATAATTACATAATAGAGTCTGTTATTGACGCTTGGTTGTGTTTTGGAGTTATTTTTCTCAGAAGTGTGACAATTAGAAAGAGAAATTACTATTTTACTATGTTCCTAGTAAGATATAATGGCTGATATTTTTAAGAAACATGATAAATGCTAGTATGAAACTGAACTATGACAACTAATGACAGCAGGGAGACAGATTCTGATTAAAGTTATTGTTCTGCAGTCCCTCAAATCCTATGAATATCTTTAGAAATTACAATAAGATGTCAGTAAATTCTTCAGAAACAGTCAAAGTTTAAGAAATAATACCAGGTTCAACTAAATATAACTGTCAATATTTAATTCTTATGATCTATAAAAATGCCATTCATACAGTTCACCCTGAAAATAAAGCTTGCATTATTTCATAGGCACGAGTTTATTTGTATTACTTAAAAATCATTCAATATCCTGTCTTTACTTGTCTTACAGAGTTACGTGAATAATTACATAGCTCCTCAGGGCACAGAAATATATAAATACATTAGGATTAAAATAATGGCAGATAGAAACTAGACTAGGTTATGTCAAGGAATTATCCAGAGATCTAAAGAGAAAAAAATAAATAAATAAGGAGAGTACAAAAAAGAGAAAGAAAGGAGACACACACTAAAAAAATCTGCATGATAGAGAGAACATAAAGAGAACCAAGTGAATGAAAAGAGAGAGTGAGGAAAGGAATAAAAGAGGAGGAGGAGGAGGAGAAAGGAACATAAAAAGGTAAGGAGAGGGTGGAAGAGAAAGGAAAAGACACAGAATGATCCATCTTTGCTCAGAAACATATCACTTTCTGACTATACACTGGTTGGTAAAACCTCAATCAGTGTTTTGGGTGGTGGTATTAGAGATGGCACTGCTTGTTCTATAGCCAATATATTAAGAAAACTGTGGCCCTAACCAGTTTGGCTCAGTGTATAGAGCGTCAGCCCGAAGACTGAAAGGTCCCAGGTTTGATTCTGGTCAAGGACATGTACCTTGGTTGTGGGCACATCCCAGGAGGCAGCTGATCGATGTTTCTTTCTCATCAATGTTTCTAACTCTCTATCCTTCTCCCTTCTTCTCGGTAAAAAATCAATAAAATAAAATAAAATAAAATAAACCCACTATGCACTGTTTTGGCTTATGTTCTGTTTCATACTTTTTCACTGAGTTTAGTTTTAAAGGGGAGCACAGGGTAATGGAATTAGAAAGATCTGGGTTTAAAATATTGGCTCATTTATGAGCTACACAAATTAGAGCATAGAAGGGTAACTTCTCTGAGTCTTTGTCTCCTCTTTAAAGTGGAATTAATTATCAGTAAGTACTATGGACAAGTAAGTGTATTAATATAAACACCTGAGATTTCAGAATTATGTCTGCCTAAAGACAAACACAGAAGGAAATAATCCTATCTAATAAAAAAGTAATATGCAAATTGACCATCATTCCAAAACACAAGATGGCTACTTCCATGTGATCAAAGATGGCCAGCAGGGAGGCAGTCAGGAGGGACCAGGTCTGCCAGTAAGGGTAATTGGGGGCAATCAAGCTTCAGGGGAGGGCAGTTAGGGGTGACCAGGCCAGCAGAGGAGCAAAGTTGGGGGCAATTGTTCCTGCAGGGAAGGGCAGTTGGAGGGAACCCAGGCCTGCAGGGGAGAGCAGTTGCGGGGCACCAGGCCTGCAGGGGAGGGCAGTTAGAAGTGACCAGCCTGAACAGGAGGGTAGTTAGGGGCAAACAGGCTGGCAGGCAATCAGACCAGCAGAGGAGTGATTATGTTGTGATCAGGCTGGTAGGCAGAAGCAGTTAAGGGAAGGCAGGCAGGTAAGCAATTGGGAGCCAGCTGACCTGGATTGTGAGAGGGATGTCAGAGTGCCCGTTTAGGCCCACCAGGATCGGGCTTAAACGGGCACTCTGACATCCCTAAAGGGGTCCCAGATAGAAGAGGGTGCAGGCTGGGCTGACGGACACCCCCCTCTGTGCACAAATTTCGTGCACTGGGACTCTAGTCCTATATAAATTAATGGTAATGAAAGGGTAATGACAGGAGAATTTTGAATGTTTGGGGTAATACATTATGTTACTAGTAAAATGGAAATGCATATATTTATAAAATGTTTAACTTAAATATTGAGTACTGAATATAATTTTGTATATTTAAAAGACAAAACTACAGAACATTGTTGTTTTTTTTATGTTGCATCCTGAACTGATCTTTTTATTTATTGTTTTTTCTTTATTGGTTAAGGTATTACATATGTGTTCTTATCCCACCACTGACCTCTACCCACCCATTTATGGTCTCACCCCCCAGTGTCTGTCTCCACTGGTTAGGTTTATATGCATTTATACATGTCTTTTGGTTAATCTCTCCCTTGTACCCTGACCCTTCCCTACCTTCCCTCTGAGTGTGATGGTCTGATCAATACTTCTCTGTCTTTGGATCTGTTTTTGTTCATCAGTTTATGTTGTTCATTATAGTCCACAAATGAGTAAGATCATGTGATATTTATCTTTCACTGACTGGATCATTTCACTTAGCATAATGCTCTCCAGTTTCATCCAAGCTGTTGTTAATGATAAGAATTCCTTCTTTTTAGTGCAGCATAGTATTCCATTGTGTGGATGTTCCACAGTTTTTTAATCCAATCATCTGCTGATGAGCATTTAGGCTATTTCCAAATCTTAGCTATGGTAAATCGTGCTGCTATGAACATAGGGGTGCGTACATCCTGACTTGATCTTTATAAAAATCATCTCCTGTTCCTAGTTTCTAATGAAAATAACTTCATCACATTCCAGAAAGGTAAAGCTCTTTTTTTTTTACATTTATTTCTTAATTTTATTGGAGTGATATTATTCAACATGAATGCATAAGTTTCATGTGTGGATTACTAATTTACAAAATCTGTATATCAGGCCATGTGTCTACCAAAGTCAAATCTCCTGTCACCTCATATTAGGACCCCTTTCTTCCCACACCCTTCTCCCTCTGCCAACCACCACACTACTGCTTGTGTTCACAAGTTTCAATTTTATATTCCATATGTGAATGAAATCATATAGGTCTCAGCTTTTTCTGTTTGACTTACTTCCCTTCACATAATGTTCTCAAGATCCATTTGTGTCGTTGTAAATGATGCTATTTCATCAGTTAAGCTCTTAACCTACACTTCCCAGTACCAAATCTCTATTTGGACACAAAATATCTGGTTGCATGCCTTTTTAAAGAGAAATAAAGTGGATCTTGACATTATAAATTTAGTATTCCTAGCTAACGTTAAGCGAGTGACCACAAAGTTCCAGAATATGAGGTCAGTTTGTCCTTTTGGTGAGACTTGGGATGTTACTACAAGTCCTTCCCAGCTGATGTGAGGAGTGAGCCACCGAGGAAATGAGAGAGCTCAGTAGAGGCACTGGAAGGCACAGCTCGATATGGTTGTACTGTCCTCTTTCATTATCATTTATTCACCATATAGAGAAAATCATAGGCTAAAGAGCTACTCATGACTCTGAGGATTGACAAGTTCCCTGGAGAGATCACTTACAAAAAGTGAGGATTTACTGTGTATCAAAAGTTATGAAAATTTGAAGTCCCTTGCCTCAAACAGGTCAGACCAACACATTGCACTTTGTTAATGGACTCTTTAGGCACAGAATGCATTCATTTATGGTAGGAAAAATGTAAGCCTTGTGACAAAAGATAAAAAAGGTGCACATGGTACTCTGCTAGGAGCAGATGCTCTCTAAATTTCTCTAAATTGGGGGCCTGGGGACAGTCATTGTTGTAATTCACTACTGAACTTTTTTGGCATGAAAAATTCATTTTTTTTTCTAGTAAAACCTCTGAATACCCTGGGAAAGCAATGGAATAGTATGTTCTTAGCATCCAAATTTCCTTTAGGATTAAAGGGGAAATAATATAAGAATTGCCTTTTATTAAATTTCTTTATTATGTCTCCTAAAAATTAATTACTCCTTAAACAGACCTGATGTAAAACAGTCATGCATTGTATGTTTCCTATTTCCCACATTGTATCTTTTCAAAAAGTTAATTATAGCCCATGGTTTCAATTCAAAGGGAAATAATGAAAAGCAA
Organism: Lasiurus borealis; assembly: GCA_004026805.1. NCBI lineage: Eukaryota > Metazoa > Chordata > Mammalia > Chiroptera > Vespertilionidae > Lasiurus > Lasiurus borealis. The sequence goes on along the minus strand of PVJN01003188.1, from coordinate 23,417 downwards.
TGTGGGGGAGTGAAGAGATAATGATATCATTTTTAAATTAATTGAAGCATTTAAAAATTAACTGGTCTTTCTTAGAGTGTACTTCATGTTAAAATTTAATAGTTTATATACATATATGAACATTCAATATTTATATTAAATATGACTTTGAATGTTATAGTCAGAGAAATAATGATCCAACAGGTAATTTCTCTTATTTAAAAAAAATATTTCCATTTGTAGAAGACAAAATGAAATATTTCAGGTAAAGAATTTCTTTTAGTTAAAAACAAGAGGCCTGAATGGGGCTGTCTGCTAAGCTTTGTCTATAGATGGAATCTGGGTAAGCTCACAGATATTGTCCTATGGTCCTCCTAATGAGACCTCTAGTGGTATAAGCATGACTTCTAGAGTTACCGTAACAAAATTCCAAAAATATATTGCTTCATCACAAACACACACACACACACACACACACACATGCACACACCAGGAAAATAACACCCAACAGTCATGAGTTTAGTTCTACTCATCACAAGACACACACAGAAGGTAGAAGGTAGAAGACATTTCCCTCTCTCACCCAAAAAAAGAATCCCGTGGGAATGAATGTACACAGGTCACTACGCAGGTGTAAGTAAATTTAAGGACACAACACAGGCCTCACTCATCTTTCCATTGTAGTCAATATGCCTGATTCTTGTCCACTCTGGAATCTCTATTGAAAGAGGCAGTAATAGTCTTCAGGCCTATTTGAGCTAGTTACTCTCATCTGGGTCTGGGGAGGCCAAGGAGAGATTAATTTACTTAGAATGGTTTTGCGGAAACGTCTCTGCTTTGGAGCAGTCACACCCTGAGAGTTCTGAACCTAATGCATTTCTGGGAATTTCCCTTTTATAAAAGAATGTGAAATATTATGGATTAATTTGGAAATGATCAACTACTTACCAAATAACACTATAGCTAAAGACACTGAGAAGCAGACAAGTCAGTGGCCATGGAAACTTCCTTTGTGATCACCATAATGATCAAGGGACCCCTTGTTTGCCCACCTAGCTGTAGTTATCATCTCTCAGCCCAATCTTTCTCTTATTATTTGACTTCCCCTGTCTCTACACTATGGACATGAGGTGTATCCACCGATTTTCGTTAGATTACATTGCAGGAACAAATGAAATAGTTCTGTGGCTTACAAAAACAAGGTTATTTCTCACTCACATTACATATTGAATATTGGTTAGCAATGCTCTGCATTCACATATAGTCTGAAATATGAAATCAGACTGAAGAATAGAAAAACAAACAATCTTATATACAGCTGTACCCACTGCAGAGGGGGAAAAGCAATGCCACACCCATGGGATAGCTCTTGAAGCTCTTCCCAGAAGAGGCAATATAAGGCCACAGAGTGTGTCAAATGTAGGCTTACAGCTATTCATACAGAAAGTAATCTATGCTAATAAAAGCCTAGGTGGTCCTCACACGTTCACCACAAGATGGCCACCATAAGATGGCCAGCAGGAGAGGGAAATTGTGAGAGATTGGACTGGCAGGGGAGGGCAGTTGGGGGTGATTGGGCTGGCCTGGGAGCAGTTTGGCATCAATCAGGTTGGCGTGGGAGCAGTTAGGGAGCAATCAGGCTTGCAGGCTAAAGCAGTTAGGGATACTCAGGCAGGCAGGCAGGCAGGTGAGCGGTTAGGAGCCAACAGTCCTGGGTTGTGAGAGGGATGTCTCAGATTGGAGAGGATGCAGGTTGGGCTGAGGGACACCCCCACCATGCACAAATTTTGTGAACTGGGCCTCTAGTACAATCCTATCGAATAAAATGGGAATATGTAAATTGACCATCATGCTATAACAAGATGGCTGCGCCCACAGCAGAGGCCAAGTTCCTATAATGAGTCTTAACAAGCAATCAGCAGGTACCTGAGGCTGTGTGAAGCTAGGCCAGGGCAGGGGACCTCAGGCCTTGGCTCGGCCCAGGCTGGGGACCTCTGGCTGCCCCCCTTCCACCCAGCAGGGCTTGACAGGGGACCTCAGGCCACACCTACCACCCTGGCACTGGGCCAGGGGACCAAAGGCCATGCTTATACCCTAGCACCAGGCAATGGAACCTGAGGCCACACCCTTCACTCAGCAAGGCTTGACAGGGGACCTCAGACCATGCCCCTTTCCCAGTAGGGCTTGACAGGGGACCTCAGGCCTCATCCTCTGCCCCGGTGCTGGGATGGGGGACCTGAGGCTGTGCCCCCCACCCGGCAGGGGTTGACAGTGCCCTCTGTCCCAGCCCTGGGGATCTCAAACCATGCAACCCATCCAGGTGCTGGTCCAGAGGACCTGAGCCTGTGCCCCTGCCTGGCAGGGATTGATGAGGGACCTCAGGCCATGCCCCCTGGCTGGGCCAGGGGACCTGAAGGTGCACCTCCCAGCCCAGGCCAGGGAACATCAGGCCATGTCCCCTGCCCCAGCACTAGGCCAGGTGACCCGAGGCCGCCTTCCACCCAAAGGGCTTGACAGGAATAGGGCCAGCCAGGTCTAGATCTAGGCCAATGGGGGTGGGGCCATCTGGGTCTCACAAAATTTCAAGGCGCACGTGGGTGGGCGGGGACTTTGCCTCTGGTTCCCAGGGCACATCCCAAACTCTGAGAGGAGGAGGATTTTCATATACATTTTACTAATTTTCTTTCATCTCTGACACTTCTATTATAGAGAAAGGGCAAATAGCAATATTAAAATATTTCTTCTAATTAATTTTTTTAATGTGCATGAATTTTGTACACTGGGCCACTAATAATAAAAAAAATAGTAATATAAGAATAAACTGTTTTTGTGTACTCATGACTGTAAACCTATTTCTGACCCACCCTGTATTTCAGAAGCTATTGTATGGGCATGGCTAGAAAGAATGTTAGTGGGATGCAGAGGTATAATTTTCTCACAGGTAAAGGTGGGAGGGTGGTGAACACTCCTGCAATTTTCTACAGATCTGGCCATAGTACTCAGCCACCTCAGCCCTCAGGACCCCAATCCCAGCCTTGTAGGCCTTGGTGGGCACAGATCCATTTTTGTCATTAAGGAAGATAGAAAATGTGAAGTTGAAGGCATCTCAAACACCACAGAAATATGCTTTGACTTGACCCATTTTTTTCTTTCAATCCAGTCAACCTTATGTGTCAGATTTTGTACAATAATCACAGGTTCATTTATGGTGTGTTATTTCATCTCAGCTCCATGTGAGGCTTGGCAGTTATGTCATTTCTTATCCATCTGCTGTGATGGGTCTTCCCTTCCTCCTATGCTCACATTCCATGGGGCTGTCTCAGCCTATGGCTCCCTTTGAAGTGATTTTCTGTGCTGGAAGAAACTTCCAGTTGTCACATGTCAAGACCAGAAAATAAAATAAAGTGAAAAGGGATTTGTTGCACATTATTGTTCATCTTTGAAAATCCAGTGACCAAACATTTACCATTTACATATCTGTATCCAGTTATTTGCATATATATATATATTTCTTGTGGAATTTAAGGACAGTTTTCATAAATTATAATTACAATTTTAAAATGTGTGTCATTCAATTGAAATGGACAGTGTTTTACTTCTTAAAATTCACTTCCATTTCTCTGCTTGGTCTACTTCTAAACAAAACAATTCACTTCAGCAAGGCCCTGTGCTTTCTGGCTATCTTACATATCCTGGGTTATATCAAGAAAAAGACTTAAAAAGCTTTTCTTCAACCCTTCCCTGTGTGTCAAGGAGACACCATTGACTGAAAGGCCATAGGAAGACAGCTTATGTGTACAATATGAAAAGAGATAGATATATGAAAAAAATATCCATGTCATTATATAAATTTAATGTTGATAATAGTTGTACAACTTTGTGAATAAACTAAAACAATTGCCCTTTCTACTTTAAATGAGTGAATTATATGGAAAGTGAATTATCTCACTAAAGCTGTTGATGTGTGTGTGTGTGTGTGTGTGTGTTTATTCTTTTTATTTTTTAAATATATTTTATTTATTTTTTACAGAGAAGAAGGGAGAGGAATAGGGAGTTAGAAACATCAGTGAGAGAGAGACATGCCCCCTACTGGGGATGTGCGCACAACCAAGGTACATGCCCTTGACTGGAATCGAACCCGGGGCCTTTCAGTCTGCAGGCCAATGCTCTATCCACTGAGCAAAACCGGTTTTGGCTATTTATTCTTAATATTGTTGCTTCAAAGTATTGTTGCTGGTATCTATATATATAAAAGCCTAGGTGACTCTCATGACCAAATGACTGGAACAACTGGTTGACCTGTCACTATGATGTGCACTGACTACCAGAAGGCAGATGCTCAACACCGGGGCTATCCCCTGGTGGTCAGTGCACTCCAACAGCCAACCTCCCGCAGCTGGCTAACTTCCAACAGCAGGCCCACCTCTCATGGTCTCTCCCCCACAGCTGGCAACATCCTGCAATCCCTCCCCCTGGCCTGCCCCAATTGCCCGCCAGGCCTAAGGACCCCACCCATACATACATTCATGTACCAGGCCTCTAGTATCCTATAAATAGTATTGTGTTATAAATATCATTCTCATACCAACTGTCTTCTCTTCCTATGTTTTATTTTGATGATGGCTGTTGAAACTCCTACTTCTTCCTCTCTTCCTCCCACTCTCTCTCACCAACTGTCCTTTTCAAGGCAGTCCTATTGCCACAGCTTAATTTCCTTAAGCACTGAAGACCCAAATCCCTCACTGCTCCTTATCATGACTTAAATCCATAGTTCCTCCCATGCTGCCCACATGGTATTAGTAACCTTCCTGGGAGACTAGAAATCAGGAAAAGGAAAAGGAGTCCTTATCTCTCCGTAAAACCTTCCCATCACCCATCCTTCGGTCCAAATGGAGCCTGTGCATCTATCTGATGTGCACTCCCAGCCCTTCTGGTCCCCAGCCTGCAAAAAGTAGGTAATTGGACTTCTCAACCTCCAAAATCCTATAAGAAATTCCCATAATAAATCCTCTCCAAATATGGAACTCCATCCTCTTGGTACTGTACCTCTGGAAAAGTCTCATTAATACAACATCTCACCTGCTAGAGCTAATATCTCTAACACCTCTAGTGTTTCTTAAACCAAGCAGTGTGTCTTGTGGGATTCTGTATACTTGGAAGACTTCAGAAAGAAGGCAGAGATTAAAAGGGAAAGTTCTGATGAGGAAATCTTTATCACACTTTCACTCCCTGCCTTCCTTTCTGAATTCTACCTCCTCTCCCAGCTCCACAGGTCAGTCCCTGATCAACAAACTGTGTGGGAGTTCTATGTAGTATGCACATTTATGCAAATAAATTCTGAAAACTTCAGGGTTATTCCAGCACCCTGCACCTGCTGTGTGAATTTGCCCACAGGGTTTTCCCAATTCTCTGGCCTTGGAAAGCAGCTCAGCAGAGTCTCCATTTCAGCTAAGATCCCCTTATATTGCTCTTGTTTCTCTCTCATCAGACGACATCCTTCAAGGCAGAAACCATGCCATCTTCATGGGTTTCCCCTGTGCCTTGAACAGTGTCTAACTATAGAAAATCCTATATAATAAAAGTGTAATATACAAATAGACTGAATGGCAGGACAACCAAGCAACCGAACAACCAATTGCTATAACATGCACTAACCAACAGTGGGCAGGTGCTCAACACAGGAGCTGTCCCCTGGTAGTCAGTGTGCTCCAACAGGGGGGAGCTCTGTTCTGACACAAGCTAGGCTGATAGTTGTGAGTGCAGCAGTGGTGGCAGGAAACTCTCCCGCCTCCTCAACAGTGCTAAAGATGTCCAATTGACAGCTCCTGAGGGCTCCCAGGCTGCCAAAGGGATGTTTGACTGCCAGCTTAGGCCCGATTCTTAGGGGTTCCAGATTGCAAGAGGGCACATGCTGGACAGAGCAACTCTACCAAGTGCACAAATCTTCATGCAATGGGTCTCTAGTGTTTCATATAAGTTTGCTGTATAATTTTCTAATTGTCACACTCCTGGTTTCAAAATCCCACCACATGTCCCCTGTTTTCTTTAACCACTTACCTGGTCCCTTTTCCAGGCAATTTGATACCATTTCCCTTCAATCATTTATCCCAGTGATTCCTCTATGCTCAATCCACACCCATAACTGTATTATTCTAGATTCACAACCACCCCAAGATTCTGCATGCTACAAATAAGTAATTAACAAAAATACCATTATACACTTGCACAGATCTCGTCTTTTTGTTTTGTTAAGTTTTACAAATTGGCTCCACATATCCCAAGTGCAATCCTTGTTATGTACCAGGGGACAATCAGGATACTGGGACAGCATGAAGAATATATCTTACCTGGAGTTTCTACAGTCATTTCATGTAAAACTGAAACCTAAATAGTGACAGGAAGAGCCCAAGTCAGGTATTCTTTATGGAAAGTGGCCTTGCTTGATTCTTCCCTCATTTTGAGCATAAGATAGGACACATATTTAGGGGATTTGGGAAAACAAAAACTTCAACATCCACACCAGAATTGTATGCTTAGATTTCCCACCACCACCAGTAAGTACACTTAGTCAAAAACATCTTATAGCCCCTACATTTTAAAAGATATACTTGTTCAAAACACACTTTGCAAAAAACACTTCTGCTTGTTGGTTTAATAACATTCATTTCAAATTCCATATATTTTGGCTTGATCCAAAACAAAATTTGTGTAGCAAATTGTAAACATCTCAAGCACCTTTTCCATCCCTTCCATAGGTGACTCAGTCCCTAAGGCAACATTGTATCCAGCAGGCGAAAACATAGAAAAACAAGCCCTCAGCCATGTGTGTGCACCACCCAAGCCCAGAACAACAGCACCTGTGTTAGCTAAAATTCAGCTTATTTCAAGTCATCACTGCAATTCAAAACAGGACCTAAGTTGAATGAAAGAAACCTCCTTAACCCACTGCTCCGCTGGCATTACCCTGCTTTGCACCAGGCCCACATATCACATGGTGCACAATTAACAGAGGAAGCCAAGACTTTTGCAGTGCTGAAATTTGACCCATTTATCTGTGATAGTAGATAACATATACGTGCCAAGCCCCAATGAGGCCTTTAAACATAAACACAAATTCCTGAGCTTTGCAATATTCTCTCCTACCACTGGTATCCAACTCTATGCTTCCCTTCCTCTTTACTTAACTAATTCCTACCTTCCTGAAGTTCTCTGCTTAGATCATGATTCCCCCAGGAAATGTGCCTGTTCTGTTACCTTACCTGATTTAGGAGTACAGCATCGGGTCCTCCTACTCGTTTTAGTATTCATCACAGTGTTTTAGAATTTGCTGGTCTATTTTTCTGAATCCTCCACTAGGCCATCAGGGGGAAGCCTTCCCTATTTTGTGTGTATTAAGACCTCCCATCCAACACATTGCTAGTACAGGGTAAGACTTTGCTAAATTCATACTGAAAGAAAGAAGCTATGCTTACAAGACCAAGTTTGGTTCTGTGGTTTCCCTTTCAAATTGGTCCTTCCTTCAAGGGGTACTTGTATTAGATTAAATAATTTTTTTTTTACAGTTAGCTTTTTCTTATAACTTTGATGGTCATTACTTGAACCATTCTTTCAGTATTCCAAAATGGTAGTAGGCTAGGTAGAAAACTAAACTGTAGTCTAATGGTAATAATTCTGAAATCCTGTCTGGCCATTGTAGATGGACTACTAACGATAATCAGGTGGAGAGACATAGTTGAGGAGAAAGTGAGAAATATGTATATACAGTGGTACCTCGAGATACGAGTACCCTAACATACGAGGTTTTTGAGATACGAGCCATTGAGTGAGCGATTTTTGCTTTGAAATACGAGTAACATTTGAGATAGGAGTAATCGCACGGATTGGCCGGCTGCATACGACCCACCAGTTTACTGCGACTGCAGCATCTCATAGTGTCCCATGCCTCAAGGTTACGGAATGAATTAAACTCGTATCTCGAGGTAACACTGTACTGGTTTGGCCCAAGGGCTTGGTTCCTGTGCTAGCGCTGCTCTTGTTTTTTCTGAGCACAGGCACTGCTTATAAGGAACCCGCGGCCTGACTCCCCCTTTTCCTAGCTATTTGCTCTCTGGAGTCGGGCTGGACAATGTAACTATTTCTGCCCAATGAATTCTGGACAACAGTGACATGCACTGGCTCCAGAATGTGAACAGTTAATGACTAGTCTAATAAGTTCTAGTTTTATCCTTGTCCGACCATCTCAATGAATGATATTCCAGAGGATAGAGTACATAGTAAGCAGAGTCTTGGAACAAGGTCCATATGGAAGAGTTTCTATGACCAGGGACACGGAGTATGAGTTCAAAATATACTGACATTGTAGGACATATTGTTACTGTGTCATAGTCTAGCCCTACCTACACTAACTGAGTTCCTCTTTTGTTTGAACAGAGGCATCCAGTGTCTCTAGTTCTGGGAAGAGAGGAACTTTTACCAGATAGGATAGTCTCACCAATATCCCCATTTTGTGCACATTCTAGGGTCAGGTTTGATTATGTCCTTAAAGACAGTCCCTAAGTACCATTCCTTCTGCAAGGAATTGTAGTAAGGGACATGTTTGCTACTTTCTGGAGGCTTCAAGAGAGATTCCATTCATTTGCACTCATCCCATCTTCTTGAGGATGCCCTCATTCCTGAGATCATGGCCTCTTCCTCCATCTTTAAAGCCAGCAATGTTGGGCCAAGTCCTTCTCACACTGCCATTTCTCTGGTGCTGTCTTTTCTGCTCCCTCTTCTACTTTTAAGGGTCCTTGTAATTATATTGGGTTTACATTGATAATCCAAGATAATCTCCCTATTTTAAAGTCAGCTGATTAGCCACCTTAAACCCATCTGAAAAATTAACTCTCCAAGCCATTAACCTAAGAAATTTACAGATTCTGATGATTATGAAATAGATACCTTGGAGGCAGGATATATTCTTCCCACCATGTTGGGTTTAATCAGCAGAATCACTGAAAGGCGTTTATAGATTCTCCATTTTATATCTAAAGTAGCCATTGTTTACTATAACTGTTTTTATATAGACTATAAACATGCTCTATGACATGGATTATTCTAATCTTCATCCACAGGATGAGAAACATATTGGAAAAAAAACAAAAAACAAACCCTGTATAGTTTGGAGGCAACTAAAATAGCAAAATATTACAAACTGTAGTACTTTTGATTGTTTACACTGAATTATTTAATGATTTTAAATAACAAAAATGTGTGACTGTATATATAATCATATTTGGTGATAATATTAAACATTTATAAATGTAAGAAGACATAATGATTATCCTATACCAGGTATAACAGAAAGGCTAAATAACTTGTCCCAAATCATAAAGTTGCCTCTCTCCTCCCTCTCAACTGACTTCCAATTGCTATCAGGAACTGACAGAAAGTCAATAAAAGTTCCAATATATCACCATTCCTCAAGATCACAAAGACAGGTAAAGGGCATGTGGTGGTTGTCCAAGCCCAAAGGTTAAAATTATGTGATCATTATAATCATTTGTAGAATCAAAGTGGTATGGATGTATTTTTTTAATATATTTTATTGATTTTTTATAGAGAGGAAGGGAGAGGGATAGAGAGAGAGAAACATGGATCAGCTACCTCCTCCACACCCCCTACTGGAGATGTGCCTGCAACCAAGGTACATGTCCTTGACCGGGATCAAACCTGGGACCCTTCAGTCCACAGGCCGATGCTCTATCCATTGAGACAAAACCGATTAGGGCAGGATGTATACATTAATATAAGATTGGGTCAGTTTACAATCTCAATGGCAGATAATATTCATGAAGCCTTAATATACAGAGGAGAAAGACTTGAGTGTACATTTTCCCTTAAAATAGGTATTTTAAAAATATCAATGAGTATTTAATTAGAAGTTTTGAAGTTGTACCAAAATATATTCTTCAAAGGGTCCCAAATGTCAGAGTTCAGTGAAAATTAGAAGAGGTTAATTATTAATTTTGTAAAATATATTTTATTGATTTTTTACAGAGAGGAAGGGAGAGGGATACAAAGAAATCAGAAACATCAATGAGAGAGAGAGAGAGACATCGATCAGCCACCTCCTGCACACCCACTACTGGAGTTGTGCTCGCAAGCAAGGTACATGCCCCTGACCAGAATAGAACCTGGGACCTTTCAGTTCGTAGGCGATGCTCTATCCACTGAGCCAAACCGGTTTTGGCGAGGTTAATTATTTTTAAGTAACCAAATCCTTGGCAGCACCATTATATTTTTACTGGTAAAGAAAATTCAGGATCACAGTTATTTATTAAGACTTTAAGGAAATATAGTGATGTCACTAACATGAGGTTGGCATTGCAGATTAAGATAATTTATCTTGCCTCTCCAGAAGGAGTAGAAGGGATCATTTCCATACATCATTCTTCTACCAGTTGGTTGCCCAAGTTTCCCTGTAAGAATTATCTCATGAAGATACAGTCCTTCTCAGCCTGACAAGTACAATTTCTCTAAGCCTACAAAACAATAGTAATGTTCCTCATTTATTTATCACTGTCTTCTTGAGCAAGCATGTGAATATTTATGGGTATGGCGACCAGGACTGCAATTATTATTTCCATTTTGCAGAGGAGGAAGATGGGTCTACCAGAAGCTAAGGGCTATTGATAAAATGAGTAGCAGACCTTAACTCACGTTTCCAAAGAGGGCAACTTGTTTACAGATGATGTCCAAATTATATTTGCATTATTTTAACTTGCATGCCTTTGTGCACTGGATGATGCAGAAGAGATTTGTGTGAGAATTGAGTGATTGAACGGGAGGCCCGTAAAGACTGTTGGAAATCACAGGTGTCTATTAGTCATGACATGTGGATAATTGTTTCTTATCAGTATCCATACAAACTTGAATGTATTTCACTGATTCATTACTATCAATTCTTAGAGTGAATTAAAATTTCATCGAAGGCTATAATATCAAGAAATTAAACTAGTTTCCAATTATTAATGAAAAAACATTCAGTAGCTATGGGTTAGAATGTAATGTAGCTTTGTTATCATACACATGTGCTGCAGAGGCATTTGGGGTTTAATTCGCAGGCTCACCATCCTACCTGTATAAACTAAGCTATAGTTTCCATTATTAAAAAAAGAAGGTGAAATAATCTGTGGCTGCCGCATGAAAGATTAAATGAGATAATCCATATAAGTCACTTGATCTAAAATGCGGTCGATTCCTCCTATCCAAAAGACATGTGGCATTGATGGGCATCACAACTTGGGAAGAGGTGCTACTGGCATCCAATGGGTTGAGGCCAAAAATGCTGCTAAAATCTTGCCCTACAAGGCAGCACACCATAAAAAAGAAATATTGAGGGGAACACTATGCAAAGAACATGATTGTCTAACCACTAAGGTATACACTTGAAACTAATATAAAATAAAATTGAAAGAAAAGAATATATCAGGCCCAACATGTTTATTCTAAAATGGAGAATTTCTGATTAAAGCACACACTGTAAAAAGTGCTCAAAACTGTTATCTATGGTTAATATTATGAACAGGATAGTACCATCGATCATGCTGTAAATCAGGGACACAAAATTGTCTAAGGTATGCCTCTGTCTTTGAGGGACCCAATAGCTATAAATCTTAAATAAATACTATGCACTCATAGTGTCATATGCAAAGCAATATTTGGGGAGTTTATATTAGTTTTATTTGTAGAAATGGGAAGGCTTTACTGAGAATAAAATATTTCCCCTGGACCTTCAAATATAATGGGAATGTGACAGAAAATGAATGGAAGGTTTGTTGGTTTAAGAGTTCTGTTTCTGTGCAGCAAAATAATGTTAGGGTATTAAACATTTTAAATAAAAGGTATAGCAATTGGGAAGGCTTAAAAAAGTCTTTGGAGTTTGTCATATTCAAGATATATTAACAGAAGCAAGAATATGAGATGATGTGCTATAATTCTGGTACTAGAGTAGATTATGTGCTGTGAAGAGAATCTAGAAACAGAGAGAAAAGTAAGGAGGTTACACTGAAAATTAGGTATAAGATTCATTCAACATAGGAAGTGGGGAGGGAGCAGGGGGAAAAGGAAGAAACCTTAAGTTCATAGATAGTGCTCTGGTCAAGATGGCAACATAGGTAAATGCTGTACTCGCATCCGCTCACAACCACATCAAAATTACAACTAATCTACAGAATAACTATCATTCAGTACCACTTGAAATTTAACTGAACAGAAGTTTTATAACAAAAGATATTAGAAGAAGCCACTTCAAGACTTGTAGGAAGGGTAGAGATGCAGAATGGGCTGGTTCCAACCTCCATGTGGTAGATAAAAATTGAAAGGGTTATTTCAGCTGTAGAGATCCTCCCTAATAAGTGATAGGCCTCAGCCCCACATCAGAACCCACAGCCCAAGTTTCTGATGATGGAAAGAGAAATCCCCATAACTTCTTACTGTGAAAACCAGTGGAGATTGTATCAGGGTGAGACGAAGGGCTGCTGGAGTCTCAGGCATTCCTCTTAAAGGGCCTGTACAAAAATTTATTTGGAACTACTTGCTCTGCATGCCAGTGCTAGGGCAGTAGCTCACAAGGTGCCAGGGACATAAGGAGAGGAACTGAACTGTATGGCTTCAGAACAAGGAGGGGCAGCTTTCTCCCAGATAGAAGTGCTGGCAGAGGCCATTGTTCTTTTGTGAGCCCTTCCCTCTCAGAGCCCACAGACAGGCACAAAATTCTTGTATTGGGGTGGAGGGGTCCCTCAGCCTGATCTGCACCCTCTTGCAGTCTGGGACCCCTTGCTCCTTACCGCCACCTGCTCCTTACCACTCAGCTGAGGCAGAAGAGGCTCCCACCACCTCCACTGGGCTTGCAAGCCATGAGTCTGGCTTCTGGCTGAGCAGGGCTACCTCTGTGGGAGTGCACTAACCACCAGGGGGCAGCTCCTGTGTTGAGCATCTGCCCCCTTTTGGTCAGTGAGTATCATAGCAACTAGCTGTTCCAATGTTTGGTCAATTTACATATTAGGCTTTTATTATATAGGATAAATATAGAGCCAAAAGGAGTGTATATTAGGTAATCCTCTGTTTAAAAGTATAACTTCCAGGGGAGCTGTAAATGATATGCACACACAAATCCACTCATGCTCCTGGTCAGTTTCTGGGACTGCCTGCATAGTGTTGAATTTCCTTCAAAGATTGATAAACAGTGGCTCTTTAATGGATGTTCTTCCTTATCACTGCATGTTTTCCAAGGTGGTTTTAAAAACCGCCTGAGGACCCTGATTCTTTGTTTTGTTTTTGTTTTTTTTTGTTTGTTTGTTTGATTTTGTTCATCGTCACTTGAGGATATTTTTTCCATTGATTTTTAGGGAAAGTGGAAGAGAGAGGAAAAGACAGAGAAAAACATCTATGTGGGAGAAACACAATGACTGGTTGTCTCCTGAACAAGCCAAGACCAGAGCCAGGACCAGGGAGGAATCTGAAACCTAGATACATGCCTTTGACCAGAATTTAACCTAGAAACCTTTGGTCCACAGGCTGACGCTCTATCCACTGAGCCAAACCAGCAAGGACTATTTTTGGCTATCTAAATCTTTCCTATCTCTGCTGACACAGCTAATGATTTATTTTATTTATTTTGCCACAGAAAACGTAACAAGATAGGTGCCCTGAGAAAAGCAATCCCTTTAACTTTTCATCCTTTTGTGAGTGGAAAACATCCAAAGGTTTATCATACCCTCAATTTTAGCAGTTGTGTCAGGCACTATCTGTCCCAGATGCAATTTACTGGATCTCCAGAGCCAGAGTGGTTAAAGCAGTGTTAGTTTGCTCCCAGACTAGGGGATCAACCTCTTTGGTTCTTTCTCCCACCACTGACTATTCTTGCATTGGGCTGGATTTCCGTCTGGAATGCAAGGGAAGCCATAAGCAGAAACAAAACTGAAAACATTTTTTTGGACTTCGATCAGTATGAAAACAAGACAACTAGGAGATTACAATTCATAAGATGCTTATTTCGAGATAAACCAAGAGTTATGAAACAGTTTGGTGACGTTACCTCTATGTTCTGAGGGAAGGAACAAGCCAAATTATAACAATTTCAATGAACAGGTGGAGTAATTGTAATAGTATCAGTAATAGTCCTGTGTTCTTTGGGGGAACAGAATTTTGTTATCATTAAAAGAGTGGTTTCATTTCCATGGTGCTTTTGTACTTTACCTTCACTTTAATAGTTTCTTTTTCCTGATCATCTTTTCACAATATATTTTGAGCATCTTCCATGGGGCAGAACTGTATTTCTCACAAAAAATAAAATAGTAATGTATTTAAATCATGGTCCCTTCCATCACAAATCTTATAGTTTAGCATATGAGGCTAATATTAATCAATAACTTCATAGACAAATATGTTTCCAGGTGAAATGGGGTTATGTATGCTTTAAGACTACATAAAAGTAGTAAGGCTCATCTAGACTGCCCCCAAATAAGTAATATTTGAACTGATGACTGAAAGGCAAGTAGAAATTCAGTATTGAAACCGGTGGGAATATAAAATCCTGAATACTTGGATTGACTTCTATAAATGTCCTGAGATGGAGACAAAGAAGCAAAAAAAACTGAAAGTAAATCACTGTGACTAGATCCCAGGGAAAGGCTGAAGGCAGACAGTGCTAAATTGTATGTCACATAAAAGATTTTGGTCATTAACTTTGGAACACAGAGGGAATTACTGAGGCCTTTAAAGGAGAGGAATCTAACAATCACATTGACACCTTAATAAAATAGATGAAGAGAGAGTACCGAGGAGGCTGTTACAATAATCCAGGAGGGGAAGAAGTTAGCATGAATAAATTGATCTTACTAGAAATATGGAGATGACAAGTTTAAGACAGTTAGATGAGGTTATTTAACAATCCATTTGTGATGGGAAGTGAGGGGGAGGGAAGCAGAATGAGTTCTTAAATCTCAGGCTTGCATCTCTGAATGGATATTAACTCCTGTCAACCAGAAAGTGACAATCACACTTTTTATTTGTTTATTTGAAAAGCAACAACAGGGGAGATGACTCTAAGTTCTAGTTTTAATATGTTATTTAGAGTAATTTGAGTAGATCTGTCTAGGATTCTTTGCTATTTTGATGTGGAAAAGATAAATTTGAGAGTAAGATGAAAACCTATGAATTGCCTTAACAGATAGAAATTGAAGCCCTGGGCATGAAGAGAATTTCTTAGAGAAAGTATAGAAACAACAAAGACTAGAACTGAGTCTTGAGAAATTTCAACGTTCAAATGCCAGGTTACAAAAACCAAAACATGCTAAACAGTACTTCTGGAGTAACCTATGTACTGTTCATGATAAACTTGTGAGAACAAATGTTATTTTACTGATGAGGGAACTAAGGTGCACACACATGCAACTATTTAGTGGCAGAAATAGGCCTTAAATCCACGAAATCTGACTTGAGAGCCCACTCTTCTGAACATTCCAAGGATGTTTAGGAAAATTAGCAAAAGAGCCTGAGCAAGGCATGTGAGAATTTAAGCGCACATTTGTATTTGTTCTCTAGATCTGCATTGTACAAAGCCAGTTGTTAGCAACAAATGACTTTGAGCACTTGAAATAAGCTAGTCCAAACTGACATGTGCTGTCATATATATATATATATAATTTTGAGTCTTAATACCAAAAATGAATAATGTAAAATACCCCATTAATATTTGTACATTGTTTACTTGTTGAAATGATGGTACCTGAGATATGTTGTGTTAAATAAAATGTTATTAAAATTAATTTCACCTGTTTATTTGTTCATGTTTAAAAATAATTTAACTTAATTTTAAATTAGAAAGTGTAACACTTCCCTATGTGAAACACATTATATTTCTAATGGACAGTATTGTTATAGATATTTCTCCCATATGCTCTCTGAATTCTGGCTCTGGATAGAGTCTAACAGTTAATATGTTCTCTTTGACTTACAGATTCCATTCAGATCTCAGCGCTTAGTTTCTCTCACAGGCTTGCAGGCCCTGCCTCTGTGGTGTTTCCATGGTAACCATGCTTTAGCAAGAGAAAGATGCTCTTAATCTGAGTTCTAAAAAATTTCCTCCACAGACTTTATCTCACTTCATAGTGATTGTGTAGTTCTCTCTTCTGTTCTTCTTTAAGAGATTATTTGATTTTTAAATTCATGAAATTTTAGTTCAATGGATCTCAGGCAGATGAACATTTAAGAATCACTTGGGAAGATTTCTCAAATTATACAATGCTATCACCCTGGGAGATTTTATATCTGCTCTCCACTCCAGTAAAGAACTGCTGCTTAACCTCTCTATTGCCTGAGAAATGCACTTGCTACACTTTAACTACTATATTCTCATTTGCTTTTTGTCTCCTTCTGCCTATTTAGTCAGCCTTCACCTCTCCAACCTCATGCCTGCTAGTCATCAAAAGTTTCCATTTCCCTCCTATGTCAACAACTCGGAAATGCTGAGTTTAGTTCATGTGGCTATGGAAACCTGACAATGGATCTGATGAGGATAAAAGTGACCTCAGGGTCACCTATTTAGTCCACATGAGAATATCCACCTGCCTCTGTAGGAGATACTAGTAAACACAGGCATCTGATTAGAGAAAGCTTCCCTAAAACCAGTATATAAATATTTTATAACACATCATTCAAAATGAAACCACAGGCAATAATGCATTTAAAAAAATGGAATCTGCACTGGCCAGTATGGGTCTGTGGTTAGAGTGCTAACCTATGGACCAAAGGGATTAATTGTCCTTCAAGGGCATGTACCTGGGCAGGTTCAATCCTCTGCTCCAGGTCAGGGCAAGTATGAGAGGAAACCAAAGGATGAAAGGATGTGGGGATGTGTGTCTCTCACCTCTCTCTCTCTCTCGCTCTCTCTTTTTCTCAATATAGATAGGTATAGGTATATAGATATATCTTTATCAATCTCACTCTCCTCTCTTTCTCTCTCCTTCCCTCCCTCTCTTCTACTCTCTAAAAAGCAATGGAAAATGTCCTCAGGTGAGGATTTAAAAAAATGGAATTGATGGAATCTGATGGAATTGTCATAATTTAGGTGCTATGAAAAATAAAGATGTTTCCCAGATGCAATTTTTATAATTTTTTTCTTACTACTCTGAAATTTCCTTTAATGTTTAAAGCCTCTTGGATGTGACTTGTTACTTTTTCAGGGATATTAAGTATGTCAAAAGACAAAAGGAGCAGAGATTTAGGAATTAGGACATTTTATTCCTTCATCTGTAAAATTGAGCAATAATACTCAATTTAGAGAATAGATGAGATGATTCAGAAGAAAAAATTACTTGAAGAAAAAATTAAGATCTCTAAATCTTAGTTGCTTTTCTCAAGCAGAGCTACTTTCAAAAGCTTAAGATTGTTTACTTTCCCCAATTCTTCTTTCTCTGTATAGTCTACCACATTACTTTCTAAAGCAGAATTGCAGAGATTTAATTTATTCCTTTAATTATTATTTGGGGAATAGGTTGTAAAAGTAGTCTCTCAAGGAGACAAAATTAGGACACTGATTACAGTGGTGCTCAGTTATACCACTTAAGGATACCCACACAAAAAGAAAAGGCTGGGATTCTACTCACTGCTAATTAGTACACAGCTAATATCTTCAGAATTTGAATAATTCAGCTGAAGTACTTTACAAAGTAAGTATTCAAATGAAATGTAACTTTTTAAACTCATAGGTTCCTAATAAGCTAAATCCTTCCCTTACTCTAAAATTTCACTCATATTTAGTATATCATTCATTTATGCCATTTTGATTTCCAAATTCTTCCTCTACTTTATTAATTTAGATCAAATTATAACTTAATTTTGTCATAAGTTTGACAGATGTATTGAGAGATCTTATTCATTTAGATAAAAGCTAGAATCAGAGACCAAGCTAGTACACATAATTTTTTTATCATTGCTCAAATCCATTGTTAAGTATTATACAAATTTTATTCATTCATTCAGGAAATATTTATTTGGTACTTATAGTACATCAAGTACTATAAGTTAAAAAATGAATATGTAAAGTGAATTTTCTATAAACATGAAAGAAAAAATAGAAGTTAAAATTATAAACTTGTAATTTATTTTAAACTACTTAACTCCCATTAAAATAAAACTAAATATTTAATAAAACAAGCTTAAACTGTGGTTATTTCTATTCTCTTCCAGACTAAGATTGTTTTTACTAGAAATTTGACTCAAAGGAATGTCCATCAACTAACTGAACTTCTAAAAAATTAAATTAAATATAAACATATTACAGTTCAAATATTCAGAATTATATGTGGTAAATAATTAAGTAAACCTGAGAAAGAACATCAACTTGTTAGTTTAAAAGTAAACATTTGATTCATTAAAAATATTATCAATATTATGATTCATTTTATGTGTCAACTGAGCTACACAATAGTGCCTTACTATTTGATCAAACATTATCCTGAATGTTTCTGTCAAGGTGCCTTTGGATGAAAGCAACATTTAAATCAGTGGACTTTGGGTAAAGAGATTACCTTCCACAATATAGGTGGGCTTCAACCAATAAGTCAAAGGCCTTATTAGAACAAAGACTGACCTCCCTTGAGCAAGAAGGAATTCTGGCAGCAAACTATCTTGGACTCAAACTTCAACTAGTCCCTGAGTCTTCAGCCCACCAGCCTCTCTCATCAGATTTTGTACTTGCCAATACCCACATAAGTTAAAACTCTCTCTCTGGTGATAGAGATAGACAGATGATTGATAGTTGATAGGTAAATGACAGATAGATGATATAGACCAGTGGTCGGCAAACCGTGACTCACGAGCCACATGCTTTGCTGCTTTGTTGACTAATGAGTTTGCTGACTACTGATACACATGATATAGATATAGATATAGGTATATATAGAGAGAGATATAAACATACGTTGTTGGCTCTATTTCTGTAAAGGACCCCTTCAAATGTGCTCACTTTTTACTTATTCTCATACTAGAAGCCTGGTGTATGAAATTTGTACGTGGGATGGTGGGGGGGGGGGGATGGTGTCCCTCAGCCCAGCCTGCATCCTCTCTAATCTGGAACATCCCTCTCATAATCTAGGACTGCTGGCTCCCAACAGCTCTCCTGCCCGCCTGCCTGCCTGATTGCCCATAACTGCTTCTGACTGCCAGCCTGATTACCCGCTAATCATTCCCCTTCCAGTCTGATCAATGCCTAACTGCTCACCTGCCAGTTCGATTGACCCTAACTGTCCTTCCCTGCAGGCCTGGTCTCCCCAATTGCCCTCCCCTGAAGGGCATGGTTGCCCTACCTGCCTTCCACTGCTGACCTGGTAACCCCCAACTGTCCTCTCCTATAGGCCTGATTTCCCCCAATTTCCCATCCCTGTAATCTGATCCAACTGCCCTTCCCTGCTGGCATGGTTGCCCATATGGCCCTTCCCAGAAAGCCCCCAACTACCCTCCCCTGCAGGTCTGATCATCCCCAACTGACCTCCCTGTAGGCCTAGTCCCTCCCAACTGCCCTCCCCTGCAGGTCTGATTTCCCCTAAATGCCCTCCCTTGCAGGCCTGGTCCCTCCCAAATGCCCTCCTCTGCTGCCAGTAATCCCCAAATGTCCCTGCCTGCCAGCCCAGTCACCATCAACTGCTCTCCGCTGCTGGCCTAGTCACTCTTAACTGCCCTCCCCTGCAGGCCTGGTCCCCTCAATTGGCCTCCCTTGCAGGCCTGGTTGCCTGTAGACCTAGTCCCCACCAACTGCCTTTCCCTAAAGACCTATCCCCCTCAACTGTCCTCCCCTGCAGACCTGATGACCCACAGCTGCCCTCCTCAGCAGGCCTGATCACCCACAACTACCTTCCCCTGCTGGCCATCTTGTGTCCACTTGAGGGCAGCCATCTTTGACCACATGGAGGTGGCCATCTTGCGTGTTGGAGTTATGGTCAATTTGCATATTAGTCTTTTATTGGATAGGATAGGTCTCATAAAAGTTAGAGGAGATTAATGCTGCCTTTGTCTCTGGCAGGACAGTATAAATACACTTTGAACATGTGTTCTGCTCAACACTACACTCAAAATTAATTTACTGTTTGTTAATCTGTGTGTATTTATATTAAAATTATTTGCATTATATGTTTGTAAACCTGTGTGTATTTATATTAAAAATGAAACAAATAAGCATTGCTAGGCTTAAACAATTTGGGATTAGAATAATGATACAAGAGGAGAGGTGCAGGATTTATGAAATGTGCTAGTGAACCCCATTTTATCTCTAATAAACTAAAAGTTCTCTCCAGGAAATAAAAATGTGACTTTTTTTGAGCAGTTATAAATATCCTCATTAAAAATAACAGCTTCAATTGCACTAAATCTTTCAAAAGTTGTCCCTTACATAAAAGAGAAAAATTGAAGAGCTCTAAGACAAGTGAATCTCAGAAACCTCTTTTCTGTCTCTTTCCAAACCAATGCTGGCACTGCAATGGAGTTCCCGAAGCCCAGGGAATCCTACAGCTCTGAGAAGCCTGCTTATGAGCATAGGGACTATGAGGAAAAAGGATGACATTTTTTCAGAGATGTTATTGCAATTGTAAATATTGATACATTAATGGCTAGACAATTAAAATAGTATATTTGTGTTGTATTCTAAAATAAAATGAGGGCAGCAGTTGTTTTTGTAAAGTATCTCTAATATTTGTGTAAGGTATATTTTGATGGCAAAAGAACATTCGTCACTTTTGTCATATATATGTTTAAAATAATATGTATATATTTAAAATATTGTTGAAAGTATTATATATATTCCCCCATTGATCTCTTTTAGCACAATTTTCTTTTATCTAACAGAAAAAGGTTGAACAATTTAATGTGATTATTTATTTGAAATTATCCAATCTTATAGAATAAATGCATAATCAACTTCTAAAGAATCAAACATAACAAGACAAAAATAAAATCATAATGAATACATAATCAATGATGATTCAAAGGCAATTTCAGAAGCCTTTACCATTATCATTTTGGTTTGTACAGTAACACTTAAAAAAATAATAGATAAAAAGTATTCATGATTAAGAAAGTGTGTGGTCATATAATTAAATATAAATAAGACCTAAGTTATAGACTTAAAAATAAAAAGGATCCTGTAAAACCAACATAACTATTTGGAGCCTGAGTCAGTTATTAAAAAAATTAATCACCAAATGTTTGATTTAGGATTCAGGAATTGATCAGACTAAATAATCCTGACTACAAAGTTTTTTTACAATAAACAATGACTAGTCAGTATGCCATCAAACAAACTAGATCTTTTTTAAAGTTAACCTTGTCTACCAAAAAATGGGACCATACAAACTACTATTTCTGCAAGATAGAAAATGGAAGTGAGTACATCTCATATTAGCAAACATGATCATAATGTGTAATTACAGCTATCTCTTTGCCTGTACCAGTGGTTGGCAAACTCATTAGTCAACAGAGTGGCAAACCACAGTTTGCTGACCACTAGCCTATACAAATAATGTTTTTCTGGATTGAGCAAAATGCAAGCTTAGTTACTTACAGAAATACTGAATAACAATGATGTTTAGAAATCCTTGACCATTTAGTAGTGAAGCTATTTATTTAATACATTCATTGTGTATAGACTTTACATAGAGTAATGCCATATATATTATCATTAAATTAAAATATTTAAGCTTCATGTTGTATTTGTGATTTGGGTTAAAGTACTCATTCAATGAATCTAATTCTGATGTGTTATGTTTCTTAATCAGGAAGTAATATAAATTACTTTTCAGAAAGAGAACAGGAGAGAGAGTAACTATGTAACACATATTATTTAAGTAAATGGACAATAATTTCTGGTGTATTTGACACAGTTTTGATAATAACTAACTCTAAATATCAAAATGGAAGTATTCTAAAGTATATTTCCCAGGGATCTCTTGACCTTGTATGTCTTGTAATACAAAGTGGCTTGTTCTCAAAGGCTCAGTAAAGGGATTCTAGGCCAGGAGGTGTAGATCAACTGCAGAAGCACCTGTAAAGCACTATGAATTACTTTGTAAACCACCACCTTGTTAGCTTAGATATGGTGATTCACAAAGAAATCCACAGCACTTCACAGTTTGGGAAAAGCTCAGTACCTATGAACCAATAAAAATAGCACCCTTACACAAACAAAAGTTGAGGGAGCATTTTCAGCTATTTTTACACCCTTCCATGAGACATTAAAATAGAATTATACTAGTTCAGATAAGCTAGATGGAGCAACATTCACAATCAGTTGAAGAATATGTCTGATTTTGTGCCATTCTTTAATTGGGAAAATACAAGAAATAATGAATATTTATTTTCAATAAACAAAACTTAAAAACAAAATGTACATTTTCTGTATTATATACCAACTTACTTTCATTTAACATGATTTCTAAAGCAGCAACTAGCCTTATATTATGCAGGATGTTAAAATATGTTTCTACTCAAAGAAATAAAAGGCATGATTATTAATAAACTTGTCAGAAGTGGGAAGTCAAATAAATAATAAAAACATATGTGGTTCTCACTTATATATTACAGTACATAAGTGTTACTGGCATAATTTGCTCTAAAAATATACTTTGTTAGCTTCACATTTTATTATCACATATGCTTATATTGAATAATAGTCATTATATTAGTTTAAGCTGAGTGTTTTTTTATTATATTTGTTTAAATGAGCATGTTTTGTCTTGCAAGTTGCTGAAATCCAATTAAATGCTATGTTATACATTTTAGAGTGAACTCTAAAAAAAAAATCACACCAATAAAAAAATGGGAAAATATTCAGTAAATACTGGGGGATGGGGAGGTCAATAGAAAAAAAAAGACATATGCACTACTATTTGTAATACTTTACACAATAAAACATATATATATATATATATATATATATATATATATAAACATAGGTAAAGGAAACAGGAGGAGATTGCCTGACAAAGATTTCAAAAGGAAGGAGTCTTTGTATTACAACACTAACTCACTCTCTTGAGATACCAGTCATGTTTATTTTACTATTAGATTTTGTTGAAATTATTTTATTTATTTTTATTTTTTTTATTTTATTTTTTAATTAAATCTTTATTATTCAGATTATTACATTTGTTTCTCTTTTTTTCCCTCCATAGCACTCCTCCACCCAGCTCCCACCCTCCCTCTACCCTTAGCTCCCTCCCATTGATCTCCTCCATAGGTGTATGATTTTTGTCCAGTCTCTCCCTGTACGCCCTTCACCCCTTTCCCCCTAAGAATTAACAGTCCACTCCCTTTCTGTGCTCCTGATTCTATTATATTCACCAGTTTATTCTGTTGATCAAATTTTTAAGTCACTTAATTTTTAGATTCACTTGTTGATAGCT